>VMDR010018819.1:0-18831 GCA_007922815.1 Macrotus californicus
TGATAGTCTGTCAAATTCAAATAGTATTTATGAGATAGGTAGAGAAGGAAAGAAAAAGACAGAGGTGGAGGGGGAGAGAGAGAGAGAAAGAGAATGTCTCAGATAAAACCACCTTCTAGGTATTATTGATATTCTTTTTCTGATGCAATAAAATGTATTCTCATGTCCCTGACGTTATTTCTAAGTCCTGTAACAAATGTCTGACTACTAAATCTATCAGAATTCTCCCTCCCTTTGAGCTATCATTGGATTTAAATTATGAGCACACAGGCAATAGTGAATAATCACTAGTGAGATAAATTAATACTTCAGGTTTAATTTTCTCATTTAAAACTTCCTTATGAAGAGGACTGTTTTTTTATTTTGTATATCTGGGTCTTAAATGAGATGCCGAAAAAATGGCCACTGAGATTAGTGAACAAATCGTGTTCTCCGTTGAAGAGCTAACCTGGGAAGACGGTGAGACTGCTCTGATGTTTGCACTATGTCACTGCCGTCATTTCTGCTCATTGAGGTCCAGCTGTGTAGGAGCTACATGCTCAGTTTTAGGGCAAAGGGACTTTTCACATTGAATGTGTAATTCTTAGTATTTTTCTTTCTTTTTTTTTTGTCTCAGTGGTAGTGATGAATTTGTTAGATCACTTAAATTCAGTTCCAAAAACAATACATCATTCACAATAATTCCTAGTATTTTTCTTGTTGGATGCCCCAGACCATGTCTATATCAGGTCATTCCTTGGAAAAAATAAGCTTTTCATCTGATAATATTGAGAACTTGGATGAAGGAAGTCAGCAATTCTTTCTAAGTCATCTGACTCACTGCATAGTATTGAAGAAAAAGAATGTCAAATATCTTTTATGTTTAGCAATTTCATTAAAGTATAATTTATATGGCATAAAATTCACCCATTTTAAGTGTATAACTCAATAAACTTTAGTTAATTTATAGAGTTGTGCAACCATCATTATAATCAATTTTCACACATATCTGTCATCACCGAAAGACCACAGATGCCATTTAGAATCAATCCCCATTCCAATCCCCAGCCCCAGGGGACCACTAATCTCCTCTGCCTCTATAGATTTGACTTTTCTAGACATTTCATATAAGTGGAGCATGTACTATTGGAGTCTTTTTTTTGTCAGGCTTCTTTCATTTAGTATAATGTCCTGATGTTCATTCATTCTTTAGAGAGCTTTAGAGAACTTTCCACACATTCTTTAGATTCTTTAAAGGTCTTTTCATAGAGACTTTATAGCACTTATTTTGATTCACAGTTTCCATGCATTCAGAGTCTTCCTCATTGAAGTGTGAAATTCTTGGGGCAGGGACTCTGTGTCATTCCATGCAAAGTGTCACAATTTAATTTGTATGCAATTGACACTCAGAGCTTGTTGTGTTAATGAATGGTGGAGAAGGTGATTTTTACCTTCTGCCATTTGCTCCTTGTTGCACAATGTGTGCTTGGGAAGCAGATTACAAGATGGAATATAGTGTACAGGATGTTTATTAGGGAGTACCCTTGGAAGGGAGGAGAGGGAAGTGGGGTCGGGCCCAGAGAGAGTTGAACTGTGATATATACCCTATCATAACCCCAGTCAACCCCAGAGGGAGCTCCAAAGCTTAACTGACCTGTCAGAGTTGTCCCATGTTGGGTTGCAATGGCCTGGCCTTTATGACCCCTTCCCATTAGTCAGTCATTGGACCTGGGCCAGCCTGTGAAGGGGGGCAGCCCGGGCCCAGTGGCCTTTTGCAGCTGAGGAAATCCCTGGAGGGGCTGACAGGATGTCTTTTCTTGTAGAGGACCTTGGCTGTGCAACTCTATGTCCGTCAAGTCTCTGCATTTTCTTTTTACCAAAACCTTGGTTAAGGCAATGTCATAATGCCATTTTGCTGTGTCTTCTAGATTTTCTATTTCTGTTACAGAAGATCACTGTGATATGTATTAAATTCCACTGCTAAAATTTTTTGTGTTTAACAAATATTTTTTAAAGTTGCATCAAGCCCCTGATAAGAATGCTCAATAGTTTCAGTTTAAGAGCAAATGAGGCTTCAGAAGATGAACAGGTTTTTAAGTAATTTTAGAAGTATCCTAAAATTATTCTGTTTCACATTTTTGCTAGATAATTCTTCGCCTGTCAACATATGTGGGAGAAGTTGTTTCAGATTATTAAAACTCTGGGATGAATAATTTATCAAATTGTCAACAGCTGCTTTTTCTAACAATAGATTTGAATGGATTAGTCTTCTTTCATTTTTCAAACTTTGAAAAATTTAAAAAATTTTCCAAAAGCATATTCACCAGCCTTTTCTACAACTGCTATAATATCAAGTGTGAAGTACAGTATCAGAGCTGAGAGAATATTTTGTAAATATTTAATATTGTATTTAAAAAAATAAAGTTCCTATTTGCCTGCAACCTACCGACATTTTGGCTTCAAAACACTTCTCCCTTTTCTTCATACGTGACCATTAGCTGTAATTATTTATAAGCCGAGAAGTGCTTTCTAATTCGTTATTCGATATTTTCCAAAAGTTGTCGCTGACCAGCAAAGAGATTTTTGTTCTCTTTGGTGCCATCTCAGGGGCAATGTTGGCCATTTTCTCTTTATTCCCAAAACCCCATAAATTCTACCAACTCGAGGGGTTAGTGTAGAGAGAAATTTTTATGGGCGTCATATTAATTCTCACATCAGTTTTGTAAAGACAGTACTGCACTGACTCTAGATAAATTTGAAGTTCAGAGAGAGGTCAAGTGATTTGTCCAGAGTCTTTGAATAAAGAGGTAGCGGTCCTATAGGGCAAAGCTGAGGCCAACCCGCTAGTTACCATGTTCTTAAGAATTGAGTTGAGCCACTACAGTTACATTTAGAAAAGTTACAAGTATTATTCTTGCCCTCAGCACAGTGTAGGTGGTAGAAGTGGACTGGTTCATCCGTTGACTAGCTGAATTGTGTTTTGAGGGCTAGAAGAACTGAAAAGTAAATACAGGCTATACTGCTTCATTACTCAGTCCCTAATCCCCATAACATCAGTTCTTTTGAAAAATGCTACGCTAAGGAGTTACATTTCAGCAGGACAGGCTGAATACATGCCTTTGTGCCCCCTGAAATGTCTACTAAAAAGAGAGTAAAGGAACCAAAACTATCATTTCCTAAATAAAGTGAAAACTGGGAGCAGAATGATACATGGTAAGATACTACTTTTCTTATATGCCTTTTAACACTATTTGATTTTTAAAAAGAATGTGCAAGTATTACTTTAAAAATCTAGGGCACTGGGGCTGAGAAATATCATTTTCAGGTGAGAAGACTTTACTGTGCAGATTTGCTATGTAGATTTAAAATAATTTTATGACTCTTTCCAAAGAATTGGGGCATTTTGTTTGGCTGTATGACTATATTTGTTCAAGTTCTCCTTCTCAGACCTGGATAATGTCCCCCAATGGCCTGGACACTAACTTGGGACACATTGCATGGCGAGGACACTATGTTTCATCTGGTGAAGCCATGGCCAGAGCAAGCAGCTCTTACTCCAGGGACAAAAGGTCAGGTGTCAGTTCAACTCCAAACATGACCTTGGCTGGCTGTGCATAGAACCGGGTAGAGAAAGGTATTTTCTGTTCTCCATGGCAAGTTCTGGAGCTGGTTTCACTGAAAGTTCCAGCATGGCCTACATTATTTGGGTGGTGATTAAGTGTTAAATACCACTGTCAGCTTGAGGTTTTGTTGGAAATCAGAACAGGAGAGCTTGGCTTTGTGCGCAGAGGTTGTAGAAAGAACTATGTGCAACTTATTTCATATCCTTAAATGATAACTGGGAAAGCATGGAAAATCTTTTGCTTAAACATTCTTTTGGAAAAAGGTGACTTTTGGAATAGAATTAATTGACTTTTATTGTTTTGAAGGTTTTTTCCTACATATTAACCAAAAGTGGGTCAGGGTTGAAATCAGAAATTTTTCAGAGAAACAGAATTGCATAATGTATTAAAGTGTGCGTGTTTCATAAACAGACTCCCTGGGTTCAGGCCCTTTTGCTGAATTTTGTTAACTAAAGTTTCCCCAAATTGTTCCAGTTAAGCATTGGTTTTTCTTGCCTACAATAAAGTTGATCCTTCCTACATCATAATATTATTGGGAGGGTGCAAAGATCCAATAGAGCATATAAATTGCTTAACAAAGTTTGCAGTGTATGAAATGTTAGCTCTCATTACTGTGAATATATTTTTTGCAAAATATATCACACACAAGTATGTTTATTTAATGTGAGGGAGATTGTGTGTATGTGTGTGTGTAGGTGAGAGCTTAGGAAATTTAAAATCACGGAGTGACAATATTCAGACTCTTATCTTTTAGTGTTCTTTGAAGGGTGGATGATGGGAACACTGTACAGTTGTTGAAAGGAACAAATTAAATCATGTAAATAAAGTTACTTTGCAAATTTACGGAGACTAATACAATGTAAAGAGATCTTGCAGAGCTGCAGTTGGTAATATCAAACCAATAGCATCTATTCTCTTCAATATGCTTGAAAGACCAAGATGAACAGTGACGTAGTTTTCCCTTGGAGCCTCAAAGAGCTGGAAGGGGCAATGGTTTTAGCATCCTTGTGCCCCAAAGCACTGATAGAAGAATCCCATGCTCATAGAATGCTTCAAACAAATTATTATCACTATTATTATTATTATTATCATTATTATTATTATAGGGCAGAGCAACTCAAGAGCAAGAATAAATAGAGTTCTCTTAGCCCAGGTTTTTCTTTCACTGATAAGCATGAGACTTGCTCAAGGTCACAAAAGAGGTATTCTCCAAGTCTGTATTAGAGCAAAGGACTCCCCATTTCCAGTTCTCCGCTCCTCCCCGTGTTGATGCGAACCTACTGTATTAGCTTCTTAGGGCTGCTGTGACAAAATACCACAGACTGGGGGGCTCCAACAATAGAAATGTATTTTCTCACAATTCTGGAAGCTGGAAATCCAAGAGCAAGGTGCTGGCAGAGTTAGTTTCTTCTGTAGCTTCTTCCCTTGGCTTGTGGATGGCTTCTTTTTCAATGTGTCTATGCTGCTGCACTCACTCCCTTTTCCTACTGGCTATATTGGACTAGGGCCCCACCTTATGACCTCACTGGACCTTTATCGCTGCTTTAAAGGCCCAAATACAAGGTCACATGGGGAGTGGGGATTCAACATATGAATTTGGGAAGGATACAGTTCAGTCCATAAACCTACCCATGAAAGTAATGCCTTTCTAATATTCTAATATTCTTCTTCTGAGTTGAAACCTTTTCTGGACATGCCTGTGTCCAGATCTATGTCTGTAGGCACATATGTTAAGACTAATTGTTCCATCCTGGCACTTAACGTTCAGGGACCAGGCCACTCTGCCAAATAGAATAAACAAAAACCATATTTTCAGAATAACTAAAGATTTTATTTCAATTGTAAATTATCAACAATCTTTGTTATATTCAGTTGGGAAGAAAATACTTCTCAGATTAAATTTAAAGAGTTGTTAATTGTATTTCTCATCATGGTTTTTTCTTAGAACTAATAGCAGTGAAAAAGTCTTCTACATAGTGCTTGTGGCGTTCTTGAAGCTTGATTTTTATAGGTAAAGCCTTCATCAGAAAAGGAAAAGTGAAAAATCTAGATGGGGAACATGATTTGCATGCTCCAAAGAAGTTTGGCGGAAGGTAGAAACAGAGATTGCAGTGGTAGGGATGGAAGAAAGAAATAAGGATAGAGATAGACACCAATGTAGATATTTCTTTGTGGGTTTATAATCTCTATTGTACAACAAAACAGTTTATTCTTATTCATGAACATAAATAAAGGCAAACCCATCTCTTTTTACAAACTTATATCCACAACATAAGACAAGCTATCTACAGAGCCCGCCGAGGGCACAGATTTCAGACTCACTTAAAGAGAAATGTATGCAACTGGTCTAACTGCTGAGAATCATTTTTTATGCATGGTAGGTATTTTACATAAGTATAACAATTATTTATATTGTATTTGAAATGCTTAGAAGTTTTGATGACTTGGCCCATTTTGCAAAAGAGGAAGCTGAAACCCAGAAAGATGACTGACTTTTTAAAAAATTTAATTAATGAGAAAGTGCTAGAGAGAGGAATGGAAATGAGAGTGCTTTATTCTCTCTCACTGAATAAAATGAATTCCCTCTAAATTCACCTCATTGAAAATAAGGGTCTGAGAAGAGCTATTGATTTCTGGACTGGAAATTCTGTTTTTGTCTGGCAATGTTGAAGATGGCCATATTCTTTTCTCATACACAACTCTCAGAGGATACAGAGATTCCATTCTCCCCTTGGGTTCATGCCACTAAAAAAATAAAACCAGAACCAAATTTTTAGTGTGTTCCTGAAATGTGCTACAATTTAGTGCCATTAATATTGATTTCTGTAAGTCAAAGAAGACTGATCTTTATTGGATAGGTGGACCATGTGAGGAAAGAAAGAACAGTCAAGAATCTGCCATCAGCCAAAGATACATTTTTAGTGCTTGGGTTTCAACTTCTTTGATAAAACATTACTGATAAATGCCGTCTTTCACAAAAAACTATTACTGTTTTTTAAGAAATTGTTTCCCCTTCTCTGAGCTGCTTACTCGTGGGTAGAAATGTTGCCAGGTCCTAAGATAGTTGAGCATTTGGAAGAAAACTTCTAGATGAACTATAGAGGGAAAAAGGGAGCACCCCTACAATAACTGGGTGTGATTTCAGCCACTTTGCTCTTTGCTTCTCTGTACAAGCTGTGGAGTGTGAAATGCTAATGTGATGCCAGCATTTTCTTTACTATTTAGACAAAAGAAATCCTAATGAGATATTTCTAAGCCTGCACATGAGTTTCCATAGCAATCCTTGCTTTGGAATAAAATTAGAGTAAAGAACTCCTTAACATAACTTTAAAATCTCAACTAACGCACAGCAACAGGTTTTCTACCACAAGACAGACATTTCTGTTGGGAATACTGATTTGATTAAGTGTCCACAACAGAGAATTTTATTTAGTGGTACCATCTGCAGCCATAATCAGTTTGAACTTGTGAAAATGAAGAGTTTGACAGGACATATGACATTAATTTCTGAGAAAGGAGAACTTCCCTGTTTTGCATGGGTGAAAGCACAGAAATGTAATGAAAAGGCATTCACAGAGATGCTACAGGAACTCGTTAGGAGCTTTTAAAGGTTAACAGAGAGAGAGAGAAAACTGGAAAATTAATTTGGGACTGCAAGTCGAGTTAGTGAAGTAGCTGACTTAATACTTCTTACTACTAAGAGAGCTTCTTTTCCATTGGGAGCCAAATGGATGGTGTTGTTGTGAACCCAGGAACTAGAGCTCCCCAAGGAGGAAGAGGTGCTAGCAAGTTGTCTGAGCTTCCTTGGGCACCTGGATTTCCCTGTTGCAGACCCCTGAGAAGAGCTTTAGAGAAACATCTCATGGAGATCAGCAGCTACCCTCCACTTCCAGAGTTCAAATGAGCACCCTCATCACCTGAGAATCCTGTGAAAATGCAGATTCTGATTGCTCTGGAATGAGGTGGGGTTAAATCTGCATTCTTAACAAGGTGATGCTTGTCCCTACTTGGAGTAACACTCTAGATTCTGGACCATTGAAAATAGGAGAACCAGGATGCTCATCAGTGGACACACTCGTTCCAAGCCCTCACCCCAATCGTCAATAAGGCAAGAGAGCCTTTTTCTTTTTCAATGACTTCTTACTCTCTTTGTGCCTTTCATGCCCTGGCCTCACTTGACATCTATGTTGTCTGGAGTTTTCTTGGGAACTCTGGGGATGGAACAGGACAAGAGAGTATGGAAGAATCTCAAGTGATGATTCTCCAGAGACCAAAAAACCCTCCTTAGCAATAGTCACAGCCCATTTCTTATCCCTTACATGTTTCTGGAGACATTTTTTTAAAAGATTTTATTTATTTATTTTTAGACAAAGGGGAAGGGAGAGACAAGGAAGGAGAGAAACATCAATGTGTGGTTGCCTCTTGCATGCCCCCCTAATGCAAACCTAGCAGGCAACCCAGGCATATGCCCTGACTGGGAATCGAAGCCGGGACACTTTGGTTCTCAGGCTTGTGCTCAATCTACTGAGCTACACCAGCAGGGCTTGGGGACATAAATTCTTGTCCTTGGCTTTAATCCCATATGCCAGGGTACACCAGAACAGCGCTCTGGACAACAATCCCCTCTAGAAAGGGGACAACACTCCCTTTCTTTCTAGAGGGGATTGTTGTCTCCTTGCTCTTGTTTTAACATCACACACTAAATTTAATATTTTGTGTGCTTTAAATTCTATGTTTTTCATTCAGATAAGTTACTACTTTAAGAAAAACGTTCTTTTTTTCTTTTAAAATCACGGCTGAACCTGTTATGTAAGTTCCTGTTATGTGTTTAAAAATAAAACAGGTTATCTAATTGACTTTCTATTGGATTGGAATTCAGATCTGGCTTTTGTTTCTTGCTCAGTCTATCGCTTATTTCATGACCTGAGGGAAAAACATTTAACTTCCTGGGCCTCTATTTCCCTATTTTGCAATGTAAAGTTTGGATGAGGTGATTACTTAGGTACCTTCTGCAACTAAAATTCTAGGGTCCTAGTAAATATACTGCAAGTTAATATACTGCAAGAGTGAATTTCATTTTTGCCATCATTGTATACTTTGGGAAATTAGTTTTTGCTGCCTTTACTTCTGATATCCATGTTGAGGGCTTAATTAGCATGATATGTAGCTCAAGAAGAGATAAGCTAATTCTGGTCTTATTACTTGGCCATTTCTTTCTTAGTGTGTGAGCATTCTTCCATTTTGGGGAAAAATGTGCAGAGTTAGGTATCATATAGTACAGTAATCTCTGTTAAGAACTCTTACTTTAAAAAAATGGCAGCTTTATTGAGATATGATTCACATATCATATAATCATATAATTCACCCCTGTGAAGCATATAATTCAATGGTTTTAAATATACTCATAGAGTTGAGTAAATGTAACCACACTCAGTTTTAGAGCTTTTAATCATCCTACATAGAGAGTCCATACCAATTAGCAGTGACTTCTCCTTTTCCCTCAAATTCCCCCCATGCTCCCCCAGACAATTCCTAAACCACCTTCTGTGTCTATGGATTTGCCTGTTCTAGACATTTCATATAAATGGCATCTTATGGTCTTTTGTGACTGGCTTCTCTCATTTAATAGTATGATATTTTCAAGGTTCATTGTGTTGCAGCATGAATTAGTACTTCATTTCTTTTTATTGCTAAATACTTAATTACATGGATATACCATATTTTGTTTCTCTGTTCATCCACTGAGTGACATTGGGACTTTTCCACTTCTGGTTGTCATGACTAATACTGTTATGGTCATACATATGTGCTTTTGTATAGACATGTTTTTATTTCTCTTAATTACCTGGGAGTGGTATTACTAGTCCTATCATAACTGTATGTTTAGCTTTTGAAGGAATTACCAGACTGTTCCCAAAGAGGCTGCCTCATTTTACATTCCCACCAGCAGTGTATGAGGGCTCCAGTTTTCCACATCCTGAGTGTATAATACTTGTCTTCTTTTGTATTGATTATAGTCATTGCGATGAGTATAAAGTGGTATCTCATTGTGGTTTTGATTTGCATTTCCCTGATGATTAATGATGTTGAGAATATTTCCCTGTGGTTAGTAGTCATTTGTATCTCTTCTGAGAAATGTCTATTCAGATTCTAGGTCGATTTTTAGAGTTTGTCTTTTTATTGTTGAGTTATATGAGTTTGTTTATATACAGTCTAGATACAAGTTCCTTATCAGCTGTATGATTTACAAGTATTTTCACCCAGCCTGGGGATTGCCTTTTCACTTTTTGTAATGATATCCTTTGAAGTATAAAAATATTTACTTTGGTGAAATCCAATTTATCTACTTTTTTCCCTTTTGTTGCTTTTGATATGGCATCTAAATGAACCATTATACAAAGATTTATACCTATAAATAACTCTTACTCTTGATAGACACATTTTTCAAAATACCTAAAATTTTGGAGTTCCAAAAACTGGCATACTAAGCATGCAAGTTGATAAACGGTTCAGAGCAGTTTTGACAGACGGACAGCTGGTCACTTGGGAAAATTTTATATCCATGGGCCAGATGACATTGTTCGTTCCCTCTGTCACATCATTAGGCCAGATTGCAAAAACACATTAAAATTGTAAGTGTTTAATTATTTGGGGAACAACTTATATCCTAAAGAATATAAGTCGGCTGGAGAACATGCTGAGCACAAAATTCATAAAGCAGGGATCTTGAGTGTCATTTGTGTGTGACTGATTTATACTGAGAATCTTTATACTAGCATCTAGAACTTACTGAATATTTTGAAAAACTTAATTCACTGAAGAACGGCTGAATGTTCATTTAATCCTGTCCCTCTCTTGAAATCTCTTAGACTTCTGTAACGCGATACCTATTAATTCAGATTACCAGCATTATATCTCATACCTGGACCAAATGAAATACTTCAAATGAAAGTCAAAGTTATTTTCTATTTTTTAAGTGCTGCAAGAAGGATTTTCTGCCCAGCTGTGAATGTATGCTCTGATACTCTGAAAGCCAAAAACTGTTTTTTTTTTTACTATAAAAATATTATACCAACCTTAAAGAAGGAAACTAAATATTCCCAATTTGTACTATTGGAACGATATGTTGCATTTTGCACATTGCCTTCTACTCTGTGCTTCATGTGTGTATATTTTTACTCATTATAACCACAAAGAACAAATTATTTTCAAACAGGGTTTTAGGATACTGTCTTTCCAATCTGCTAATGCATAGAGAGTCTGGTGTCTACTTGTGTAACAGGGTGGCAGATTTGCAAAGTGACTTTGCTCAGGGTAGCACTGTTCTATTTTTAGAGATAGATTCAAGGTGGGAGCTGCATCCCATGACCTTGTCTTCCCTCTGATTTGTGATCTTTACACACCTTCAGACTGCTACACTCCTCCTGTCCTTTCACAGAGAGGGGAAGTTGCGTCCATATTCTTCCCTTAGGCTATGCAACTGGCCCCTGGTTACCTCTCAGATTTCTTCCCACACCACTCCCCCTTAGCTGGCTCTGCTCCAGATACCATAGCCAAGATCTTTCTTTCCTCAGAGCTTTTCAATAGCCTTGCCTCCCACTAGGAACACCCTGTGCCTGGATCCTGCACATTTGGCACCTCCTTAACCTTCATGTTTCAGCTAAACATCATCTCCGAGAGACCTTATCCTCACTGAGATTTCCTCCCCCTCTTCCCTCCAAAACATATCACTCTGTCTTACTTTGTTCATAGAGCTTATTCTTGTCTATGAGAATTTATAATCTAAAATCTGATATGTATGTGTATTCATTGTTTACTTTCTGTCCCCCTCTGCTGACAAATGGATACTTCACAAAGCAGGGATCCTGTCTTTTTCTCCACTATAAACTGGTACTTACTAGCACACTTGGCATAGTAAGCCCTCCAATAAATATTTACTGAAGGAACAAATGAGTGAAATTGTGCACATAAGCACAACTTTTTCCCATACAAGTGTCCTTTCTTCCTCATTTCTCTTCTGAACTGAGTGGGAGCAGAATATTTCTGTCTTTATTTTCTGTAATAGGGGGTGGAAAAAAGGAAAAGCATCGAAAAATAGATGGACGGATGGAAGGGAGGTTAACAAGTGGTCTTTGAGGAAAAGCTCTGGTGTCATACATGGCCAGAAAGCCTTCCCTTGGGAAGCATTTTTCAATACTTTTAGTCACGCAAAACTAGGGTGTAATAGCAACTTTCCTGATGGAGGGATGCTTTGCCTCACTCTGTGTCACAGCATAATATAACAAACAGTCTGTTTCAATATCACTTGTTGCTTTTTCTGCTCATTTATGAGCCCAGAGGAGAATTTCCCAGTGGTTAGAAAGAAGATGAAAAGCCCCTTCGTACTTTAATTTGAACTTGATGGCAAAAATAAACTTGGTTGTGACAGGTCTGAGTGGACTGAAGCTCTGTGGGTAGAGGGTCATTGTCTCTGATAACGTTAGGCAAAGAGACATGTATTTTGAGTTCGGGCTCATCAGAAACCAAGTTTTCACCTCTACGCCAATTTTAACCTCAAACTGTAGAGTTCAACGTGTTGTCATTCTAGATCAACTGAATCTCTCAGAAAAAGACTTACATTAAAAATGAAAGAAAGTGTCTGATCTGGTCACACTAAAGGGGAGCTAGCAGTAATTTTTGTTTTGAAGAACTGGGCCTCCCTCTTCCCCCCTGGGGACACTGCTGGCCTTTGAACACAACAGCCGTCTTCACTTTTACTCCGGAGTTCTTTCTAGCACTGAGTGTTATTTCCCATAATTCTGTACGCCTTTTCCTCTGTCCTATTCAGGCTCTTCAGTGGGATGAGGGGCCAGTTGGAGAGAATTCTGCAGGTGTCTATTTCATCTTTCATTTCAAAGTGGGGAATCCTTGGCAACAGGTAGCACCCTACTGAGACTGAAGAATAAAATGACAAATTATAGGTCTACATGCTCTGCTCTGACACTCAGTTTTTGTCAAGGTGGCAGCTGGAGATCAGGGAACAATTTAGTTGGGGGTGGGAGGGGTGAAGGGAGCAGGGAGAGGGGAGAAGAACATACTATTAAGAGGTAGCAGGTAGGAGTTTCAAACCTAAGTATTTTATTATGGTCTCGATCACATGGGATTTTAATTTGTAGCACACAAATTAGCACGTGTGCTACAAGTGTAAGAAGAGATAAAATGGTAGAAGAATGAAAGAGAGAGAGAAATAGCTATTAAGAGGCCATTGGTATACTGAAATATACACAAAAATGAAGCCTCCAACCCGTACCTCCTAATTCAGAGAGTGAGCTCACGTCCTGATACATCATCCGGAGGTTGTAAGGGAATAGAGAAAGTACCATACACTGCACACAATGCTATTTTTGAAGCAAATTTCTCCAGTTCTTAGAGGAATTTTCCAAAGTGTACAAGAGTCAGTTATATACAAACCCATATCTATGTAACTATAACCCTAAAAGCCTCTAAATTAATGTAAAATATTTAAATGTAATCATAATATTTAAATTCACTGTTCCTTGCTGTTTTGACAGTCCTGCTTGTTTTACTCATTTATTCCTTAAACCTTCCCTACTTGGTAAGTCTATTATTATCTCTATTTTGTAGATGACAACATTGAGCCATGGAGTAGATAAGGAATTTACTCAAAGATGATAAGTTTCTAGGAATAGAGTGTTATGGCTATGGGTACATTAGGAGATGCGAGACATTGTTCTGATAATATGATATAATATGCTTCTTCTGGACAAGAAGGTGAACTCTGGAGACCAAGTGAATTTAATCCTTGAAATTGATCAGGCACTAGATTTTTTTTTTTTTTTTTGCTTTAACTGGCTGTATTAGAAAGGGTTGTTTCTTACAATCCACTTGGTCACACCCAAGAGTAAAACGTGACCACCCAGTTTTCTCTTAATTTTGAGGGGGTTGTTTTCTTGTTGGAAAAATGGACACTCAGAATATCCAATGCTTGGTCACACCCATTCAAGAGCAAATTGCCTAAGAAATGAGTCGTTTATTAATTCATTTGTCAAATGGTGTTTGGACACATGTTATATATGAGACACTCTTTTAAGTAAGTACTAGGAATAAAAAAATAAATAACATTAAAATATTTATAATTGTCATAATCTGTTCTCTTATAAAGCTCAGTTCACTGAGAATGAACTTGGAAACAAAAGGTCACCACCCAATTTGGTGAATATTATCATAGAGACTATGGGAGAATGGATGAAGAATGAAGAGTATTTGACCTTACCAAGAAAGTCAGGACAGTAATGAGAGGCAGTAGGCATTTTAGGCCATCAGGACAGTGATGGGGAAAGACAGTGATGAGAAACTGGGTAAAATGACTGGAGATCACTTAAAAGGGAGTCAGAGTGATTTTGGAGGTGACTCATCCATTGTTGACATTAAACCTGACATTCTGGAGCCCACCTACTATTGGCCTATTATATAAGAAGCTCTATTTAAGACATCTTTGTTTTCTCACCAATATTTTCTATCACCAGAACAAACCTGGAACAGCAACTTCCCTTCCCCATGCCCCTTTTGTTTATAATATGCTGCATCATTAAGGTTTACTGTGAGTCGGGCATAGAGCTAAGCACTTTCATTCCTTACATTATTTATCTTTGGAGAACCTCTAGGAGGTGGTTTGCATTGTGATGGGATGATGGAACTGAGGCCAAGCAAGGGTGAAGTTCCAGAGATGACTTAGTTAATAAATGGCATTCTTCAGGAGCTCCAGTGACGCAATCAGTTAGCATGTGGTACTTATAAATGACACTCTTCGGTCTTTCTTAAGAAGCAGCTGAACTTTTAATAATAAATACAATGTGCAGACTATTATAGGAGACCATCTTCATAGAGGGGGATGGGCAGCCTGACTTCTGATGCTTGAAGAGAGGAGCGAATTCTCTCTTTCCAAAGAGAAACATGTTGGATTTTTCACCCAATTTTGCCTGGTTAAAACATGAGAATGATTTATTGTGTAAATCTCCTTGTATAGCACATTCCCACCAGAGAAGGAAGGGCCCTACTTCCCACCAGCCTCTTCTCCCACAAGAAGACACATGACAATTTTGATCTTATGCTGCATGCTCTATGTTCTTCATTATCTAATAGATATTATCTCTTATTTTGTTGTAAAAATATATAGATTATAGATATAAATATATCTTCTATTTCTTACTGTACCTTTTATTATCTGATAGATATATGCCAGAGACTCAAGTAAGAATGATTCTCTTGGGTTACTTTGCAATTCAAAGCCTCAAAAACTATTGAAGACTTGAGGTCAGAAAGTTAATATGTAAAGAAAAGAAGATCTGAGTTCTGATTCCAGATCTTCAGCTAACCAGCTCTGTGATATTAAGTGGCCTCTTTGAGCATCAATTTCCTAATCTATGGGATGAGAAGAATACACAGTTTCTAAGGTCTTTTCCATCCATCTCCAGAATACAGTGAATCTAATGATTAAGTGGTTTCCATTCCCATGCTAGTAAAAAGCAATTCAAGCCTTTTTATTGCTATCATTGACAACTGTTAACTCCTTTCTTTAACCCTTAGCCAGAGTGGAATGAGTTGCTAGTATCTAGCAGACTGAGACTGCTAAATTTTAATAGGTACTGACCAATCTATACAACCCCGTCTGAATGGGTCCTGGAGTAAGTGTTCTGGTTGGCAAGAAGAATGAGGACATTGGGAAAATTATAAATCTCTGCACATAATGACTCAGCCCCAGACTGATCCTCAAGCTTCCACTTGGTTGACAAAACTACAGTGCTGTCCTGAGTAGCCAGATAAGCAGCAACCCAGAAGCATTTGTGTGCCTGCAGAGATGTAAAGCAGACACATCAGTAGAAAATGAAAGAAAAATTTAAATTAGTTGAATAGCGACTCCCTTCTAGTGAAAGGGGAGAAGAGTGAACACCCTTAGGTCTCTCAGTCATATCCCAAGGTGAGGGGTATTTATTATGAGTCCAGGCAGAATTTCCTATTTTTAGGCTTTGGAAAAAAAAAAGTGCCATGTAAATAGAAGATAAACTTCCTTTCTCTCAGGAAGATATACACTATAATTAGCAGAAGTTGATGGAGCAGTCTTAAAGAAGTTATAATTGACTTGAGCCAATAGCATATAAAGCACAGCTCCAGCTTCTATTTCTATAATGTAATTATGTGATAAATTTCAGGCTCAGTGAAGAAGCTCGGGGCCATAAACCAGTATTGAGCTCAGTCCCATTCACAGCAGAGTTCGCAAACGGGGTTTATCGCCCCTATGTGAAAAATGGTAGGCGTGATTTCTTGGTGCATTTGAGACATAATTCAGCAGCCCGAGAATGCATCCAATTCAAGCTGACAGCAGATGCTTAAGCAATGCACAAACAGTACCACAAATCCTTCATTACATTTCAGGCTTTGCATTAAGGCAGGATCCTGTTATTTTGTAATGTAAGTTTTAGAAAGGAATTATCATTTCCAAGTTAAGCCTTCAGGAGCACTCTGGTCGATCATTTAGCTTAGAGTTCACATTCAGAGAAATGAAGAGATTTACTATTTCACAAACACTGGAAACAAACAAAATGCTTTAATAAAAATAGCAAATTGCAGCTTTTTTAGGTGAATGAATTGACCAGGGTGAGTGGGTAGCTAAAGTATCCTTGCCTGGTGAGGGGAACACAGTCTCTTGTTCCATTTTGTGGAAATGCTATGATGAAGAGGCATTTAAAAATATGTGAATTAACCTTTGTGTAACACAGGTTTGAACTGTATGAGTCCACTCATATGTAGATTTGTTTCAAAAAATACCTGTACTGTTTCTCTCATGGTTAAGAATCCAGGGATGTAGAGGGCTGACTGTATGCATTGTTCACAGCATTTTATATAGGAGACTTGAGCATCCATAGGTTTAGTTATCCATAGGATCCTGGAACAAATCCCCCAGGGACAACTTAAGTTTTGGGGGAGTCACAAGCTTCATGTGAATTTTCAACTGTGTGGGTTATCAGTGTTCTTAACTCTCACCTTGTTCAAAGGTTATCTGTATTTACATATGTTAACTATGAGTATTCTATCTTTTACTCCAAAATGATTTGAAGTTTATACCATAAAAATTACCTTAAAATTAACATTTTAGAAACAATACATGAAAAACAAGGGGGAAAAGAAAAATCCAAGTGCAGCAATTTAAGGGTTAAGGGAGTTAATGTGACCAAGTTCAAGACAGCGCCAAGCTTTCTGGCTCCTGCAGTGTGTGCTCACTGTCTCCTCCATGTTGGCCATGTGCTTCTGGGGGAGAGCAAGTCCGCTGCTGAGAGCCATTTGGCTCAAGCCTTCTCTTTTTGCCTATGTGTAAACAGTTTGTCATTTCACTCTTTATAAATACTGCTACAAAGAGAGTGAGGGTTTACGATAAACTATGCGCTGCACTAAACACTAAATATGCTTTGTTTTACGGAGAAGGTTTAGTTTATTTGAGTGATAAGTCATATATCCATGGCCATGGCATGACATTCCGAAGACACAAACCTCTATGTCGCCCCAAACGCCAGGTTTTTAAAAGTATACTTCGAGGGGTACTCTATGCATAAGCAAACATATACGTATGGGTGTATAGAACCCATTAGTTATTTTACACTGACAGTGGAATTCTACATACATATTCTACACCTTACTTTTTCCATTTAAGTTTATCTTGTGACAAGTGGTCCATGTCTGTACCCGGAGAGCTGCCTCGTTTTCATTATGAGACTCAGTATAATATCAACACCACGATGAGACAGCATGACATGGTGGTCAAGCTCCGGGACGTGGAATCAGATTCTCCTGGGTTCAAGTATCAGTCCTGCGACTCATTCTGTGTGCCATCTTGGGCATCTTGCTAAACCTCTTGTCTCGTATGTAAAATGTGTTAATAGCAGCATTGGTGGAAAATTGTGTAACGTTAATAGATGTAAAGCACTTGGAATGTTGTGTAGCTCAACCAAACACTATATGTGATTTGTTTTCTTCATGGTATTTTAATGCACGTATGCAATATAGTTAGTTTAACTACTTTACCATTGATGGACGCATAGCATTTTAAATTCCTCTACTATTTCAATGTTGTAGTCAATATCTTTGTTCATTACCAGTGTACCTGTGCGGATATCTACAGAATAAATTCTTAAATTTGGATTTTCTCATTCAAAATTGTGTACATTTTCAATAAGGGTTGCTGCAACTCACAGTTCTCACAAGTAGATACCCATGGGTCATGATCATTGACCACTGTCAGCAATGTATGGGAGTGCCAGTTCCTCCTACTACGGCCAACCTTGTATTACATGCACTTTGAGCATTCGAGTTTGACAGATCAAAAAGAATATTTCCTTGTAATTTTAATTTCCATTTCTCTTATTAAAAGCGAGGGTGACAAAATTCTATTTCCACTAATGGTCTCATGGCTTATCTCAGATGAAACTTTCTGTAGATGGCAATTATAAAGTGCCAAAACAATGATAAAATCTGTAAAAAAACTATAAAAACTTATTTAAAGGCGTTGGCACATAGAAAAGCGAGCAGAAGCTGGAAGTGAGTGGATACTTTGGAGAAAGAAAAGACACAGTGATTGTGCTATATCTGGAGCTCTTTGACTTCTGAGGTACCAGATAGCACCTCACAAGGTAATCCCTCCAAGAAGCAGATGACATAACAGTTACATCATCAAGAGACTTAATGGGTAAGATGCCTGTGAATGATAAAGGGGAGAGGGAGCAAGATGTAACTCAATGTGGTCCTCAAGTAGCACACTTTATCATCATGACTCAGAAAAACTGTCAATAAGCAGAAAAGATATACTCTACAAATGCTAATAATAACAAAGCTATAGTGTCTATATTAATGTTAAAGTAGACTTACTGACAAAAGATTTTCTCCAAAAAAGGGATATTTCATACTGAAAATAAGTTATTAGTAATATATAACAATCATGAGTGTGTATTTATAGAGGTAATAGAATTTCAACATTCATGACATATATGTTGAAGGAATTAAAATTGGTAAAATCAACTCCCTGTATATTTGTGTACAAATCTACCACTGCAGTTGGAGATTTTAACACCTGTCTCTCAGTAATTGATAGAATAACTAGACATAACATTCCTAAGGGCATAAACAATCTTAACAACCCTATTAATCAAATCAGTCTCACTGATATTTATAGAACACAAAC
>VMDR010018820.1:0-18837 GCA_007922815.1 Macrotus californicus
AATAATACAAATACGCAATAACTTGCATGTTCTCTGGAGTAGCAAAGTGAAATTTGTCTCACTGTCTCAGTTGTTGGGGTGACGCTGCTTTGGGTCTAACTCTGGTCCTTTCACAGCTCCAGGTTTTATTGTCTCACTTGTGGGAGTAAAAATAAAAGAAAAGAACAAGGAAGGAAGGAATTAAAGAAAGAGAGAATGAGAGAGGGAATGAAAAAGGAAAGAAGGGAGGAAAGGAAGAAGGAATTAAAAAACAAAAAAAGGAAGCCTCCTGCTGGCTTTAAACAAGCCAAACCAGTTCTGCTGGTCTTCCTGGCTGCAGCAAGCTGAGGGGGTATTGGTGTTGTTGCTGGTGAGGTGCCTCTGCACAGCTGGGGCAGGATGGGCAGCCTCTGGGCTGCAATTTTGGGTGCAGACCATCCTGAGGTCCTTCGGTGAGAGTGTGAAGCTGCTGCAGTGCCAGCCAGGGTGGGGTAGGGGTGGCTGGGTTGGTGGCACACCTCTGGGATCACGAGCATGGCTGGGTATCCTCTGCTTCTGGGACCAGGGTTAGTGCTGCTGTCGCGGTCCTGGCAGCAGAGGTGGGCCCATGGATGAGGCTGCAGAGGCTGCTCGGGCACAGCCGGGGGAGACAATGGTGGCTGCCCTGGGAGAATTCACCAAACAGCCACTGAGTGCCTCTTTTTTTACTTTTTCTTTTTCTTTTTGGAAAATTCCTCCTGCTTAATCCTTCTGCTCCATACAAGGGCCTGGCCTCTCACACAGCCCACCTCTTCTTCAACCAGACTGGGGACTGACTATCCAGGTCAAGGCCCGTCACAGCCCAACTCTTCCTGTGTCCACAGTCTCAGTGGGTACATACTGGCCCCATGTGTTTGCCACTTCATCCTTATTCCCCCAGCGACTTCAAATATCCAGTTCCATCCTGGTGCTGCTCAATCTTGTTTCACGGGGGAGGGAGCCATTGATCTGACTCTCTCCCAAGAATCTTGCAGCTCACCTGGTGGGCTCCAGGCCTGGGGCTGCAGTAGCCCTGGTCTCTGTGCTGGTCCCAGAGACCTTATTATCCTGAAGCACTCTCCTTGCCGTCTGATTTTTCAATGTCCTGTACAATTTTGGTCTCTAATCTTCATATGTGCTGGGATACTGTTGGCTGTTCACTCTATTCCTCAGAAGATCAGCTAGGTGTTCCACCCATGCTCAGGGGGAAGTGGACTCCGCTCCCACCTATCTCACTGCCATCTTCCCACCACTCCTATTTTCACAATCTAATTTCTAACATCAGACATCAAAATGGGGACCAAAATGATCAAAATAAATACATTCAACAAATATCTATTGATTGGTATTGATATAACCATTATAAAGATGAAGGGCATAGCAAGGTACTTCATCCTCAAGGGACTCAGGGAAGATAAGATGCCAATATGTAAGATGAAGGCATCAGAGAGGAGCTATTATAAAGCTCTTGGAGTTGAGAGAGGGAAAGAGTATAATTACTTTTTCCTGGAGAGGTCAAGGAAGGCTTTCTGGAGAAGATGGCATTTGAGTTGGACTTTTAATCTAGTTTAAGGTCATTTTATGTGGAGAAAGTACAGGCAGGCACTAGGAATTGCCTGCCTTAACTGGTGTATGTGTATGTCATGTGTAAAGAAAGAGAACAGTGTTTCCCAGTGAGATTCTGACAGAAAACAAGACATTTCACAGTTTATTAGTTAAGGCAATAAGAGATGAGTGATTCAAAGGTAGCAATAAAAACTATACAGAGAAATAGTCATTGGCACATAACATCTTCTTGGCTGGCTATAGGGAACTTATCCGTGAGGGGTGCTGAATGTAGCCCACCTCCTTCTGAAAACAGGCAGGTGCATGTCAGCATACAGGAAGCTAAACCCACGGATCGGTTCTCCTGTGGGGAATCAGGCCTGCATTGTTCCTAGGCCGCTTTGAGGCTTGCTTTTGCTAAAACTCCCTCACCCTGAACTGAGGCAGCAAAGGTTTACTGCAATCTGTGCTAAACCTCCCAAGGATGGAGTGTAACCAGTTCAACCACTTTTCCCCTCTACATTTGCAAATATCCTTCCTCTTTGAAGTAATTAGCAGCATCCTCTCCTTTGTTATCTGTAAAAGGTAACCACCTAAAGTGAACCTGTGTAGAGTAAATGAGAACCATCCTTGATGTAATGTATATAGAATATCAATAAAAGCCTGTCCAGGCAGGGGTCGGGGCCCTCTCTCTCACTTAGAGAGCGGTTGTGCTGTCCCTTTTTCTCCACCGGATTTCTATAGTTCGTATGAATTTGTTCATCATTCATTGCAGCCATAGTATAAACATCCACAACACATGGACCTCACGGGACAGAGTCCGCATCAGCTGGCAGTGCTCTGGTGGAGGTGCCCTGCTCTACCTGGCCCCAGACTCAAGGCAGGCAGTCACAGGGGCCTACTGTGGGAGGGAAGCAGGTGCCCCTGACCAATGCTTACAGGCTACACCAGCAGGCCCTACTCATGTTTCTTGTGGTGTTACATATATCTTTTTCCTCGTTGTGACTTCCTGGCCTGCCTTTCACAGGTAATAGAAGGCATTAAACAAAAATGGAGTCAGTGCTTTGCAGTTAACTCTTGCTTGCAGTTTTGGGCTCAGATTAACTGCTGCAGGGTCAAAAGCTCAGCATATGAATACCTTTCCATGCTGTGTGGGGAAGCAGAGGGCAGCCTGCCTGAGTTTAGATGTGGCTGCAATGCTTAGAATCTGTGATTTTAGGCAAGTTGCTTATTCTCTGTCTCAGTGTTGCCTCATCTGTAAATGGGTGCTAACCATACTGTTACAGAACAGACATGAGGTGGGGGTGGTGGTGAATGATATACTATTGCTGAATGGACCCAGTGTTGTGCTCGGGGGGTCTCCCCACCTGCACTAGGTTTGTCTTGCCCACTGCCAGGGAAAGATGTCGCTCAATGCCAGAGATTGGTGAAAAGGAAAGGGATTATTTATTTGAAGTTATACAAACTTAAGAGTAATGACTTATTGTCTTCATTGAGATCCCAGAGTCCTTCAGAATACCCACAAATTCACAGTCCTTCCTTCTCCCTCTGCCCAGTCTGGGTACCATATCTCAGGAAAAGAAGTAGAAGTCCGTGGCTCAGGCAGTGTCTCAGTTCTGGCACCATCAGTTGTGTCACTGCTGCTATCTCCAGATAATCCAAACCCACGTGGCACCTTCTCCTGGCCCACCAGCAAGAGTACTTTCACCCCTTTCCTTCCAGGCAAAGTCTCTCCTGCTCCCTAAGCCACATGGCAGAAAGGGAGCACCCTACACCCACGTGGTTCACCACTGCTAAAGTTGCATGGTTCTTCTCTGCCCAAGCCTTGGGGTCCCAAAAAGTCCCTGCATGGCTGCTGTGCCTGGTGATGCAGACTCCAGCCAGTGGGGTCTGTGTGTTGTGGCTGAGACAAACAAATTCACATGGACTACAGAAGTCCTGTGGAGAAAAAAGGATGGCACAGCTACCCTCTAAGTGAGAGAGAGGGCCCCGACCCCTGCCTGGACAGGCTTTTATTGATATTCTGGGTACATTACATCAAGGATGGTTCTCATTTACTCTACACAAGTTCACTTTAGGTGATTACCTTTTACAGATAACAAAGGAGAGGATGTTGCTAATTACTTCAAAGAAAAAGGACATTTGCAAATGAAAGGGGAAAAGTGGTTGAACTGGTTACACTCCATCCTTGGGAGGTTTAGCACAGATTGCAGTAAACCTTTGTTGCCTCAATTCTGGGTGAGGGAGTTTTAGCAAAAGCAAGCCTCAAAGCAACCTAGGTATAATGCAGGCCTGATTCCCCACGGGAGAACCGATCCATGGGCTTGGTTCCTGTGAACCAACTCGCTCCCTGTTGGTTTTCCAAGTCAGGGGCTGGGCTACATTTGCCATGCCAAGCAGATAGGTTCCCTATAGCCTGAATTTAAATCCCAGCTCGAATCTTCCTTTGCTACGCCATTTCTGACTCCTCCCATAATTGGCCACACCTGCCAACACTCCCATATTTTTCCAGCTTTTCTGGGCTGCCATAGTAAGTCCAGGCAGGCATGACCCTGTGGTGTGGAGCCAATCATCTCCAAGCTCTTATGCAGGCTCTGTAACCAGGGGGAGTTGCCTCCCAGTTACATCCTGGGTTGAAGTCACTCCCATCCCCCTGGCTCAAAGCATGGCCATAGCTATTTAACACATCTATGAAACCAGTTAAAGGTTATAGGTATGTTAAACGACCATTATAGAGATTATCTGCAAAACTGTTGCTATGCAAAATAACTCTCAATGGCCCTTCTCCATGTGTCCCATCCCCCAGCTCAGACTTGTGGGGGGTGAGGACATCCTATATATATATATTTTCTAATATTTTCTGGATACCCTGAGTTCTGGACCCCATTACAAATCTCCATTTGGCCCCCTCCCCCCACCCTTGGCTGCACCCTGTTACAATACTATTTACTCACAGAGTTATTATGTGTTAAGTTAATAGGTAAAAAATGCTTGGAATGATTGATGCCTACTGAGTTTTAGCTCTTACTGGTGTAAGAAGGCCTGTGGGTGGGGAAGGGGTGCTGAGGCTGACCTGGGGACAGCCTTGAGTACAAGGCCAAAAGTTGGAGGCAAGACCCCTCCTGGCTAGAAAATCTGAGCTTGACCTGGCTAAGGGTCTTCATTTCTGAGCTTGAGATTATTTTGAGAGTATTGGAAGTGATGTTAGCGCCTTTCTAGGTGCTGCGGAGGAAGTCGTTTTTCCTTTGTGGTTACTAAGGCAAGCCTGGAGGAGGCCTTTGGTATAGATCCAATGTGCCTGCATAAACCTGTCACACAATGAAATGACATGCTATTACATCGGCAGAGTGTGTAACCCCCTGCTGATGGCAGGTGGGACATATAAAAGTAATTCCTAGGGACTCATCCCTGTGCCAGGAATTTTCCATTCTAAGGCAATACACAGGAGCAACAGGGGATTATAGGATACAAATGGGTATACAGGGAGACATGCTTGTGAAACTTAAAAGACCAAGTCCATGGTTAAAGGAGTAAGAAGTGAAAATTCAGATGACTGTAAATCTTTGAGCCATTTTGTGCATTTGAAATACTGTCCTAGTCAATACAAAGCCTCACATCGCTATTTTGAAAAAGTTTTGCAGAGCAGAAAATGTAAAAGTAAGATTACCTCAGTGAAAATCAGTGCCCTGGAACCTGACTGGCTACCATCACACTTCAGCTTGCTGGCTGAACCAGGATTGACCAGGACGAAGTAGCCCAGGATGAATCAACATCTGTGGCACCTCATGGTCAAGTCTGAGTGTCTGCAGAGGAAGCCTGCCGGGGGTTCAATGGAAGGACGAGGAAGGGTGCAAAGACATGGGGAAGTGTTTGAGGTAAGGCTTTGGTGTTTATATATTCAAGAGCACAATTTCCTGCCCAGGGCAGGAGAACAGTCCCCATCAGTTCTGTCCTGGGTAAGCACAGGCTTTCTTCCACTGCTTCCAGCTCCCATCTCTTTTCCCAGAAAGCCTCAATTAGAAGGTGTCCCCTCTGAAGTGCTCTTTATGGAGAATTGACTTGAAACCATGGATGGAATGCTGTGTTTTGAATATGCCTTAGCAACCACCTTGTCTAGTGGTTGCTATTTTTTTTCCTGAGAATAAAAAATCTAAGAAAAATTGATGAGTGCCAATGCATATTTTGCATCCTTGTTAGGTTGTTATGAGGTAATAAGGTCTACCCAATAATGTTAGCTGGAGAAGCCTTCATCTAATCCAATCCTCTCATTATTGAAGAAAAAATTTGAGTTTCACAGGTGGGGAGCAGTTTAACCACAGGCTCTCAGCTCAACCTGTATGTGGCCCAGGTGAGACAGGGGGCAGATCTGCCAGGTTTGCTATTTTAGTGACCTTTCCTTTACACTAATAGCAAGTTGTTTACATATTGTAATTGTCTTAATGTTCTCTTTCCTTTGTCTGTTTGGAAAGCACCAAAGATTAGGGTCTCATTCTGTACAGACTGGCATCATTTGGGATGCTGACACCGTAGGAAGGGTGTGAGAGTAGTATCTAGCAGCTCTAAGTTCTTGAGAGTTCCAAATGTCTCCAGTGATGAGCATTTGTTTGAAGACAAATGCTTAAAATATGGCAGAATATCTTCCTCTCCATCAGGAAAATGTCAACAGCTCTGAATCTTTCTTAGCCTTTCTGACATTTCCCAGAGAGCCTTGCAAATCACTCACAGTGATTCAGAAATAATGAAGGACCTCACACATTCTGTACAACCATGTTTCCCCAGATGTGTTACACATCATCAGTGGTATGTGAGATGGTTTTAAGTAGTATAAAGATCAGACCTTTTATTCTGATAGTAGAAATAAGTAGGTATTTGTTTTAATGAATATAATAAAATATATAATAAAATATAATTAGTATAATAAACCTAGAACATTTTATTGCTTGGAATGGAGCTAAGTAAAAAAGTAAGTTGCTTTTAAAAAATATTAAATAATAATATACCTGATACCTAACTTTGTCAAAAATTGGAACAGTGATATTCAACATTATATGTACACAACTGTAGTTTGGGAAATAGTCACCAAGGCCACATGTCACATGTATAAATCGAGCAGTTGTGACAGGCCCCAAAACTTGAGAGCACAACAATGGAACCCATAGTTAGTTTACAACTGCAAATGAGTTTTTTATCTTTGTGAAGGAGCAGGAACTTAATCTTGGCCCTTTCACAAATAATAAGTATGATCCAATGGTTTTCCCAGGTGGATTCAGGATTCCTTTCTCAGTCCCAGTGTGGCTGGCCCTTATCCCTCTGGCTTTACCTGGAGTTCTCTTTGGTGGTGACTACAGGTTGGAGGAGAGGAGAGCAGGCTTCCTCTTAGCCTTCTATGTTTTTCTGCATGGGCTGTATCTACACTGCTTATTCAGTCCTGTCTGCTGCAGGTGACATCAGTTAAGTCCAAACTGTGACGCACAGAGTCTGTGCTGCCCAGCTGTACTTCTTGGGTGTGCAGCTGCCCCCCAACCCCCTCCACCTCCATGAGTACATGCCTGTGTGTTCACATAACTACAGGCACACATCCTCACATCCAGTGAGTATTCACACAAAAACCTCTGATACTGGTTATTTGCTTTCCTGAAAGGACCCTTAGGGCCTTATGAATCTTTTCCAGGTCAATTCATTTTGCGGGACCCTGGGTGGGTCTGGGTTGTCTTTGGCCCTTGTACCTTCCTGCTCTTTCTCTTCTCTTCTCGTGCCTTGTCAGTACCAGGTGCGCCTGTGGGGGATGCTTCTTAGTAAAACTCCCTCTGGTCACACAATGCCAATATTCCCTAATGGGGTGGGGTGGTTGCACAGGGGCTCAATTTCACACTCTCCACACATTTTCTCTCCATCCCTTCCCTGTTTTTGCTTTAGAGCTCTTCTTTCTTCTACCTTGGCTCCCCCCTTGGTGACCTCATCCAGTCTCATAGGATCAATGTTGAACAGGAAAGAAGTGGTACCTGCCCTCAAGGAGCTTACATTCCACTTGGTATCAAAAACTCAAATGGCAAGAGAATACTAAGTAAGATATGTGTTTATAAAGGAAGAGAAAGAGGCTGAGACATTATAAATAATGCTAGATTAGACATCTTTTCTTCAAAGTTTTGCTTGCTCTTCAGATTATAATAGATTCTTGAAAGTGGAATTGTCAGAAAAAAAGTGGTCAATTACCAGCTTTTGGATACATATTTTTCAGGTGTTTTAGGTAGAAATAATAATTCAGAGAAGGTTAGGATGCTGGAGGGCATAACTCTAATATTTTGAGCAAGGAATTAAAGAAGGAACTAGTCATTAAAATAATATTGTATATCAGTCAGGGTCCAATCAAGAGGCAGAAGCTATACAGTACTTTGAACAGGTAAAATTTAATACTGTGTAAAGAATTAACTATGTCATGGTGTTACCCACTAAGGTGTAAGAGAGGACTTTAAGGAGCGCAGGAATAACAGATAAAGGGAACAGTCACTCCTTCTACCTCCAGGGCTATGAAAGAGCACCAATGAAGGGATGAATCTTGAAGAAGTCTTCCCCTTAGGACATACATCTAGACTTAAGTGGAGAGGGCATGGCTGTGGCCCACAGAGTGGTGATGTTTGCTGAGGTGCTACATCTGTAGCGCTCCCTGGGAATCTACCCTCTAGGGTGTGGGGTGGGGGGAATTGTCTTCAGGAATGTGCTTTACATAGAACTCTCTGGGGAGCTACTTGTGAGACTGGTGCTGTTGAAACTCCTGGGAGGTGGGGGTGGGGGAGATGTGGGTGCCCCTGGTGTGCCTGCAATGCTAGCTCCCCAGAGGAGCAAATGGAGAAGATTACAGCAGAACCAGGAGGAAAGTCCCTTCCTCCTCTAGTCCCCCCTCCCTGGTGCCTTCTACCAGTACAATTTAACACTGTGCCAGTTGACAAGGAGGATGTGTTTAGACATCCCAGGTGGCCAATGGAGAGTGGATTTGGAACTGAGAGGCAAATACACTAACTCCTGCTCCCTCTTTGGCTGAAGTACCTTCTGGGGCACTATTTCACCAGCACTTATGGTCATATCCTGTAAGGGCTAATAATACTCCTGTGGCCTAAGAAAGCCCTCAATTCACTGGCCTGTGATATGAAGCCCTGTGTTTGTACTGAATGGTGGGTGCCCTGGGGATAGAGATATAGCACCCAAAGCATCTGCAGCAGGTGCTTAACACATACAGCATGTATTTACTCATCTATTTTATATATTGTCTGCGTCCCCACACTAGAATGTAGGCTTTATGAGGGCAGGAGTTTTGTCTGGTTTTATAAACTGTGTCAGAACAACGTGAAGACACAGAATAGGTTCAATTAATTTTTGGTGAGCTAATGAGGCTCCACAGGTATCCCTCCCTAATCTTCAGCTGGCAAGTATAGAGACATTCAGAGCAGCCCACACATTCCCTTTCAATATGACCAGGTCTGAAAGGGTAAGACAGAACACAGTGTCTAATACTTCTCTGGACAGCCAACACAAGATCTGAGATTGCTCATTTTTCAAGGGTAATTGTAAACCATAGTGGCTGCTTTGGTCCAAGCTGGCTGAGCATGTTCTATTAGAGATGGGAGATGCCGGTAACTGTGGCTGACAAGGGGGGCAAACCCCACACAGCCAGCCTTCCTTAAGGGAGTTCAGCTCACCTCCTTCCCCTACAAAGTTTTTAACTCCTCACCTGTGAATGTTTAGGAATCTTTTTCCACTAATTACTTAAGGCACAGTCTACATATTCAATCTGTACTTTGGTTTCAGTATAAGAGAAGTATTTTCACCTCAGGTGTTTTATTTGCTAGTACAATTTTGAGAGAGGTTCTGTATTTCAGGGTAATTTATTTTACTTTAGAATGAAAATCTGTATATTTATCAACTTTGTGTAACATCAAATCATGTTAGACTATAATATTAAGGGCCAAATGTTTATCTTACCTGATATTTTTATGTATCCAAATTTTTTTTTTATGGGATTCAGGGATTGGAACCCATGTCAGGATCTGGCCTTTGGCACCTAATGAGAGGTCCAGGTAACCCAAGGGTAGACAAGTACAAATTCTATATTAAATTGGTGATAAATTTAGAGAACACATAGAATTTATCCCCGACCTGCAGCTGGGTGTTTTGAAGTGATTGAAAGTATGAATACATGATTGAAAACTAATCTCAGGAACCAGCACTAAGTTCAGAAGCTTTGTCAACGCTGGAGAGATCAATGGGGTTTGAAGCGAAACATCATCAATCAAGTGTGAGAAGATGTTAATCCAAATCATGCCTCCAGCTTGGGAGGCTATGTGTGAGGTGGGAGATCATGTAAGAGGCCATCAGAAGACCCTATTTTCAGTGACAGACTGCTGCACTCAGGAATTAAGTTTTCGAAGTGCATCTATGTCCACATGGCAACACTAAGAGAGGTTTTTTTCCCTTTATTCGGATTTTAATACAAGGCCATATGGAGAAATAGGGACATGGTGTCCCCGGGCCTGGCTGAGGGGCTGTATCAGTCAGTGTGGTGTTTTGGGAAGGCAGTTGGTCAGGTGGCTGAGAGCCTTATTTTTTTCATTGGCAGTAAAGGAATGACAAAAGTATCAAGTCACAAGTTTTTGGAAAGATTAAATGAGATACCCCATATCAAGTATATAGCAGTTAACATATAGTAAACATTAAAACATGCTAGATATAATCATTATTCTTATTATTAATGCATTAACATAATTTGGTTTAATGTGGTAAGTTCCACAAAGTTGTATCTTTGATTTTAAATTTAACTTTTCAGTCCAGAAGCCATGGGATTCCTAGAATACTGTGGACTCTGCTTGACAAGTGCACTAGGTTAAGGTCCAGCAGTGTCCTTGCTTACAGGAGATAAAGAACATCTCAGGCAACATGTCAAACTGACTCATTTTTTAAAGATTTTATTTATTTTTAGAGAGAAGGGAAGGGAAGGAGAAAGAGAGGGAGAGAAACATAAATGTGTGGTTGACTCTTGCATGCTGCCTACTGGGGACCTGGCCTGCAATCCAGGCATGTGTCTTGACTGGGAACTGAACCAGAAACCTTTGGTTTGCAGGCCAGCCCTCAATCCACTGAGCCACATCAGCCAGGGCTCAATCTGATTCAATTTTTAAAGGATTAGGAATAATGTTCTTGGAAAATATATTCTTGAGCATATATTGAGGACAAATTTACCACAAAACATGTTAAGGTCCAGAACTGATAAAGATTAAGTTCAGTTATGGATAACAGAAACACTTAAAATAATAGAGATACAAAAGTTTGTTTCTTTCTTACTGAAAGAAATTGGCAGGTTTGGCCATCATCAGTTAATCAGCCTTCTTTGCAGCTCTGTCATGTCACCCTTATGGTCCTGCCCCCATGGTTCAAGATGGATGTTTAGGTTCAGCCTCCACATCTGCATTCCAGCCAGCAGAAATGAGGAAGAACTAACAAGAGCTGGGCTTCTCCCATTAAGAAATTTCAGAGGTGACACATGATATTTCCACTTAGAATCCATTGTCTAAAGCTTTGTCATGTGGCCCTACCTAGTAGCAGTGGTGGCTGGAAAATTTAGTCTTTATTTCATGTGGCCATGGGTTTAGTTAAATATAGGTTTTTTGCTTGTTTTTTTTACTAGTAACGAGGGAAAATGGACACTGGGGAACAATTAATAATGTCCCCCACGTGTCCCTTCCTTTTGTTGTGTGGCAGATCTTTCCTGCTTGTTTGCTTAGTGTGATTTTCAGGTTCAATTTTTGATAGATATGTATTTATTTCCACTTTATTGTTCATAGTTTTGATCTTTTTCTTAAATAAATTCCTTTAACATTTCATATAATAATACTTTGGAGATGATGAATTTCTTCAGCTTTTTCTTCTCTGGGAAGCTCTTTATCTGTCCTTCAGTTCTAACTGATAGCTTTGCTAAGTAAAGTAATCTTGGCTGTAGGTCCTTGCTTTTCATCACTTTGAATATCTCTTGCCACTCCGGTACAGCCTTCAAAGTTTTCTTTTTGAGAAATCAGCTGACAGTCTTATGGGAACTCCCTTGTAGGTAACTAATTGCTTTTCTCTTGCTGCTTTTAAGATTCTCTCTTTATCTTTAATCTTTGGCATTTTGATTATGGTGTGTCTTGGAGCAGGCCTCTTTGCATCCATCTTATTTGGGATTCTCCCTGCTTTCTGGTCTTGCATGTTTATTTTCTTCCCCAAATTAGGGAAGTTTTCTTTCATCATTTCAAACAGATTTCCAATTTCTTGCTCTTTCTCTTCTCCTCTGGCAAACCTATGGTGTGAATGTTGGTATGCTTGAAGTTGTCTCAGAGTCTCCTTGTAATATCTTCATTTTTTTGGATTACTTTTTATTCTTGCTGTTCTGGCTGGGTGTTTTTTGCTTCCATAAGTTAAAAATCATTGATTTGATTCTCAGCTCCATCCACTCTACTGTTGATTCCCTGTAAATTAGTGTATCCTTCATTCCTGACGGGATTATTTTTATGCTGTTGAAGTCCTCACTAAGTTCCTTGTGCAATCGTAACCAGTGTTGTGAATTCTGCAATGATAGATTGTTTATCTCCATTTTATTTACTTCTTTTTCTGGAGTTTTGATCTGTTCTTTCATTTGGGCCATTCTTCTTTTTTTAAAATATATTTTATTGATTATGCTATTACAGTTGTTTCATTTTTTTCTCCCTTTTATTCCACCCCCCACCAGCATTCCTCCACCTTATTTCATGTCCATGGGTCATACATGTAAGTTCTTTGGCTTCTACATTTCCCATACTACTCTTAACTTCTGCCTGTCTATTTTGTACCTACTATTTATGCTTTTTATTCTCTGTACCTTTTCCCCCATTCTCACCCCTCCCTCTCCCTACTGATAACCCTCCATGTGATCTCCATTTCTGTGATTGTGTTCCTGTTCTTGTTGTTTGTGTAGTTTTTTTTTTTTTTTAGGTTCTGTTGTTGATAGTTGTGAGCTTGTTGTCATTTTGATGTTCATAGTTTGGATCATCTTCTTTTTCTTTCTTAAGTCCCTTTAACAACTCATACAATAAGGGCTTGGTGATGATGAACTCCTTGAACTTGACCTTATCTGGGAAGCACTTTATCTGGTCTTCCATTATAAATGATAGCTTTCCTGGATAGAGTAATCTTGCATGTAGGTCCTTGGCTTTCATGACTTGGAATACTTCTTTCTAGCCCCTTCTTGCTTGCAAGGTTACTTTTGAGAAATCAGCTGATAGTCTTATGGAAACTCCTTTGTAGGTTACTGTCTCCTTTTCTCTTGCTGCTTTTAAGATACTTTCCTTATTTTTAATCTTGGGTAATGTAATTATGATGTGCTTTGGTGTGTGCTTCCTTGGGTCCAGATTCTTTGGGACTCTGAGCTTCCTGGATTTCCTGGAAGTCTATTTCCTTTGCCAAATTAGGGAAGTTCTCCTTCATTATTTGATCAAATAAGTTTTCCATTTCTTGCTCTTGTTCTCCTTCTGGCACTCCTATGATTTGAATGTTGGAATGTTTAAAGTTGTCCCAGAGGTTCCCAAGCCTCCTCATATTTCTGAATTCTTGTTTCTTCATTCTGTTCTGGTTGAATGTTTATTTTTTCCTTCTGCTCTAAATCATTGATTTGGGTCCTGGTTTCCTTCCCTTCACTGTTGGTTCCCTGTATATTTTGCTTTACTTCACTTTGTGTAGGCTTCACTTCTTTCTCTATTTTGCAACCATACTGAACCATTTCTGTTAGCATCCTAATTACCAGTATTTTGAACTCTGCATCTGATAAGTTGACTATCTCTTTGTTGCTTAGTTCTGTTTTTGGAGTTTTGATCTGTTGTTTCATTTGGGCCACACTTTTTAAATCTCAGTGTGCCTGTTATATTCTAAGGGAGGCAACCCACTTTGCTGTGTTGTGGCACTGTAAGTGGGGGAGGGGTCAGAGAAGGAAAAACATTGCTTGCTTGGCCCTCTCCCTGCTTTCAGTCACTTCCCCTGCTAGCCAGAAGCAAACTAGGCCCTGTAGTGCTGATTCCTGGGTGGGTTGGCCTTTGCATGTTCTAGGACCCTGTGGGTGTCTCCAGTGAACTCTTCTGTAAGGCTGGGAGTCACTCCTGCCACCATCAGCCCCACAGATTTTTAAAGTCAGAGGCTTTGAGGCTTCACTTCTCTGTGCTAGAACCCTGGGCTTCACGGTCTGTCTCGATCTCTAGCTGCCCCTCCCAGTCCATCTGCAAGCAAATGTGGGACCACCCAGTCTGCCAGCTTCTGCCTTGCTGTGAGTCCTCTCTGTCCTGGTTGCCTGTCTCCACCTCTCCTACTAGTCTGGATGAATGTTTCTTCTTTAACTTCTTGGTTGTCAAACTTCCATACAGTTAATTTTCTGGCAGTTCTGGTTATTTTTTGCTTTTAAATTTCTTGTTATCTTTCTTTTGGTTGTGTGAGGAGACAAAGTGTATCTACCTATGCCTCCACCTTTCTACTCTGAGCCATGTTTCTTTGTCTCCTCATTTTGGCAGCCTCCCTGTGTTTATTTCTGTGTATTAGGTAGAGCTGCTATGACTCCCTGTCTTGAAAGCATAGCCTAATACAGTAGGAATCCTGTGGGGTCTAGTGGCACAGCCTCTCCTATCTCCCAAGCTGGGTACTTGAGGTCGGTGCTTTGTGTGATCTGAGTATACCCTCCACTCGTGGTTGAGCCTTGATTGCTGTTAGCACGTCAATGGGAGGGATTTACCCAGGCCAGTCAGCTGCAAGGATTGGCTGACTACTGACCACCATTCTTTGCTTTCCATGGACAATCAGCTATGCAGGGGCCCATTCCACAGAGCAGGGCTTACTTCAGCAGGACTCTGGTGCCCACTCGTGTTCTGTATGGGACCAGTTGGCATAAGCTATAAAGTGATTTGAAATTGGTTGTTTCTTGTGTTGGGCTTGGAGGTTCCTTACTGAGGCCAGGCTGTGAACCAAGGTTAGTTGCTGCTAGTGTTGGGCCTGTGGCCCCTTAACAAGGTTGGAGGTGGGGTCCTTGCTGAGGCCAGCTGCTGCTTACTTGAGAGGATTTAGGAAGATGAAAAGCATGAATGAAGACAAGTCATTCATATGGAAAAGTCACTGTTAATGGCTTGGGTGGGCTCATAGGTTGGGTCTGTCAGAATTTCAGGGAATCACCAGGGCAGGACAAACAATGTTATTCAGGTTGATGGAGTCTCAGATATGGTGCCCACCACACTGTATAGCTCTGTGAGGGAGGGCTCAGAAGAAGAGCAATGGCTTCTGCCAGCAGTTCTGTCTTGGAGAATCCTACCCCCATCTCTCACCCTGATGTCAGACACTGAAGTTCCTCCCTGTATGTGACTGGTGCCTTTCAAGTTGCTTCCACTGTGCTGGAGCTCAGTGGGAGTATGTCTGAATAAGTCCATGAGCAGACCTTTCAGGATTTCACTGGGAATCCAGCAGTCTCTTCCCCCAATCAATCTCCACTGGTTTTTACAGCCAGAAGCCATGGGGATTTATCTTCCCGGCAATGGATTCCTGGGCTGGGGCATCTGGTACGGCGCTGGGACCCCTTTCTCCTGAGATATCCTTCCCAATTTTTAGATTTTTATCCACCACATGTGGATGTGAGACCAGCTCATTCTGCGTCTCTGTGTCTCTGCATCTCCACCCCTTCTACCAGTCTGGATTGAGGTGGTGTCTTCTTTAATTCTGTGGTTGCAGGACCTCCATTCAACTTGATTTCTGCCAGTTCTGAGTGATGGTTGTAGTAAAGCTTAGTTTTAATTTTGATGTGGTTGTGCGAGGTGGTGAGCTGTGTTTACCTAGACTGCCATCTTGGAGATCTTCCTGTAGTAACATTCTAGTTCTCATATTCTTTCTCTGTTCTCCCTCCCTTTCTCTCTTAGCTTCCCTCTTCTTCCTTCCTTCTTTCCTTCCTTTCTTTCTCTATTTCTCTGCTTTTGTTCCTGGATAAATTGTAAATTTGTTGCAATGCTGCTATCCCTTCCTTTATTTTCACTGTGAAATGATGGAAAAAGTTCTTAATCAATTTTAATGAACTTCCCACTATTTAAAACCCAGGGCATTTTCCGTTAATATAAAACAAAGAAAGCAGAAGATCCAAAACACACTCAAGTTGTAATAGCTGGTGAAAGACCAGGCTTACAGATAGAAATAAATGTTATGGTTGACTCTTGATGGAAGTAGTACCCAGGCACTGCAATGTGTTCTGCAGCAAAGAAGCCAAAGACACTGGTGAGGCTTTCCTCAGGGATTTTGGGAAGCATTTGTCGACTTGACAATTTCTTTTATCCAGTACTTCCCACTTAATTCACATTAGAAAATGTTTTCAGTTAGAAATGTTACAATGTTAGAAATGTTTTCAGTCTGCAGGGTACCAGAAGAATCACATGACAATTAAAAGGTAGCCTACTCTATCAGAAGGAACACAGGCTTTGGAATAAGATTCATTTGGGTTGTTCAGTGGCTTGTTCTATTTTCTAGATATGTGACCCTAGGTTGGTCTTTGAGCTCAGTTTCTTCAACTATATGATGGGAATACTTATACCTGATTTGCAGAGATTTTAGAAGATACAACTCTATTTCTGTATATCTTTATATATCCTAAAATATTTACAAATGGCTTAGATATAAGCCAATGTGCTTATCAATTATTCAGTTGGAGACCCTCATTAGTTCCAGCAGGCATTTTATATCAGATGTCTATTGCCGTGTAACAGGCCACCCCAAAACATAGAACCTTAAAACACAGGAGTCTACAACCTGGTCAGGGCTCAGTGGGGACAGTTGTTCACTTGTCCAGGTAGTGGGGCCTTAAGTCACTGGTGTGGCTACATTCACCAGGAGCTTGGCTGGCAGAAAGAAAATGGCTTTACTCACATATTTGGTACTTCTGTTGTGATGTCTGAAACACGTGGGGCCTAGCCAGGTGCCTTTCTCTCACAGCGTGGTCTCTGTAGCAGAGTAGCCCACCCGACATGGTGGCTGAGAGCTCCTGGAGAGCAAAAGAAGAATCTGCCAGGCTCATGAGGGCCTACATCTGCAACTGGCACATGTCACTCTTGCCACATTCTACTGTGTCAGAGAATGTCCTTATAAGCCCATACTCAGGGGAAAAGGACATAGACTTTATGTCTTGATGGAAGAACCAAGAATATGTGGTCATCATTTACCTGCAAAAGTCATGGTATAAAACAAATTACCTTTATCCTAGTTCTATGTTGACCACCAGCAGTGAATGTTGGCAAATCCTAAATTAGGAAGAGATAATTGTTGCCACCTGCCAGAACAGAAACAGGTGTTATTAACAGGCTTAGATATAAGTCAGGGGCTTTGGGAATAAGGCAGGGGGAGCAAATTGTCTCTCCTGAGCCCCTTTGCCAAAAGTGGCACCTTTACAAAAAATTTTTACTGTATTATGTTAACATAATGGTTGTTAATGCTACAATGAAAAGAAGTCAGAGGAAGTCATTTAAAAATAGTACCATGAGACCTGAAGACAAACACACTCCAAAAGTAGACTTTTATGTACTTCTCTCCCTGACAACAATGCAGACCTCTCTCCCCTCCTGCAGTCCTGAGACAAACACGTGGACTTCTTGATATTAGAACCCACTGTACCTCTCACAGGTCCAGAGCATCTTGGAAACAACCTACTCCAGATGCTGCTCCTGGTATGTGTGTATGTGTATTAGTGTTGCCCAAGTATGTAACAATGAGGGTGTGTGTCTGTTGTGACTGTGTGGGGATGTGTGGGGATACGAGGGGGTATGCAAATGCACATGTGTGGTTGTGCGTGTCTGTGTGTGTGAAGACAGAACATAGGAGTGGGAGCAAACTCAAACTTGGGAAAAGGAAAGAGAGCACAGGCAATCTGCCAGCTAGGAATACCGACTGACTTCAAAGCCTGAAGCTCCTTGTGCCAGTCACTGATGGTCACATATCAGAGGCTTCTGAAGTGATTGAAGTAAGTCTGAAGAGTCTTGGCTGGGGAGGGGTGGGGAAGGGAGACACCAAAGGTGCAGGGATAGGGATGTCAAGGGGATGAGCGGGAGGGCTCTGTGATTCAAAGCAGTCACAGGCTTCTGGAGCTCAGCTTGCCTTGCCCAACACCCACTAATTCCTTTCATTCTGGACATCCTTGAAGAGGGAAACAGTGCACTGTGAACTGGCATTTTCCTCTTGGTGAGTTTGAGGGGTGGTTCACTTCAGCCCCTGCTGACTCTCATCTTCATCCCAGGCTCAGACATACATATTTACCTACGAGTCTTTGCTTTTTAACCAATATTTCTGTAGCAGGATGAAATTTTGTTTCTTTAGCGTGGGGAAGTAATTTTCCCTCATCTTGTTTTGACTTTTAAATTTTGTGTATTTCTAAATGTTTTTTTTTTTTTAAGTTTGGGATGGTTATGGGTTTTCATTAAAAAATAATAAAAAACTCATGAAGCACTTTCAAATACATATCTTACTGTGGTATAGGGATATTTGAGGGGAGAGGTAATTTTATAAATTATCTTTTAGTTAATAATTATTGTTAAGAGTTCAGTAAATACTGCTTTGTGCCAAGCACAATTTTAAACACGACATACACATTATTCTCTTTTTACAGGTGAGAAAAACATGGCCCAGTGATGGTAGGCGACTTTTCATGGGGATACTGGTATTAAGTAGTTCATCACGGTTAAAACCCAGGCTTTCTGTCTCAGTGAGCACCCAAGCTCTGGGTCAGTGTACTCTGCTGTATCAGGCAAGAGTGTGATCCAAATATTGCAGGTGTCACTGGTCAGGGGGTATAAATTGACAGCGACATTGACCTTTCATTGGCTCTGCCCCTGCCTCTTGACCACTTTAAGTCCTACCTTTTTCGGCATCAACTTCTTTGGACATTTTTAGGAAACCACCCCACCACCCCCATCTCTCCCCACTCCCCTCTGCAGGAAGCTTTCTTACATCCACAGAGCAGCTCTAGTGTTGTTCTCTTGCTGGGACAGTGGAATTTAAAATCAGTCACTTTTAAGTTTAAATATTAACATGTCATGGTGAGGAAAAACTACTCTTGCCAAAGTGAGGCCACATCCATTTCCTCATTTGATCCCTGTGATTATTCCGTTGGGTGGTAACACAGCTATTAGAGTCATCTTCCTTCCACTTTATAAATGTGGACACTGAGTCTCAGTGGCATTGTTTGTCTGGAAAACCATAGCTAGTAACGAGGGGAATTAAACTGAACAGAGCTGC
>VMDR010018822.1:0-18824 GCA_007922815.1 Macrotus californicus
ATTAATATTCATCAAGCCAAGGCATTAGTGATTATACCTTACCATCTCTCTTCAGATGAGCTAATATGTCCTTTAGAATAATAGCACAACGTAAGTACATAATGTGTGCACTATTAAGAGATATATCTTACTACTCACTTAACTACTAAAGATACAGTTTCAGTTATCTACTACTGAATAATAAGCTACACCAAAACCCAGCAGCTTAAAACAACATTTGTTATTTTTCATGATTCTGTATGTGGAACTAGTGGCCATTCTGTCAGTTTTTCCTGGGCTTACTCAGGCAGCTAGAAGGCTGGGTGAGGGCTAGATAGACTCAGCTGCAACAGCTGGGATAACCATGCACCTTTCTTTCTCTCCTTCTCTGTAGTCTTTCATTCTTGGCTGTTCACATGTCTGGTAGTCTCAGAGCAGTAGTCCAACATGGTCCAGCAGCACAATTGTATAGCTCTACACAGCCCTGGCTGAATAGCTCAGTTGGTCACAGTATTGTCCTGATATGCCAAGGTTATGGGTTTAATCCCTGGTCAGGGCACTTATAAGAATCAATAAATTAATGCATAAATGAATGAAACAACAATTCTCTCTCTCTCTCTCTCTCTCTCTTTCCCTCTCTCTCTCTCAAATCAATAAATAAAAATTAAAAGAAAACAGCTCTCCACAGCATCTCTTCAGATTTAGGCTCTTCCACCACATTCCTCTACCTTTTTCATCCTGCCTCCTGCCCAAAGAAAGTTGGGGGCCCAGATGCCTCTTTTTATAATCAAAGAAAGTCACAAGTCTAGTTGGGAAACCAGGTTCCATCTCTTCATAGGAGGAGTGACAATGTCACATTACAAAAGGATGTAGAACACAGGAGCCATGACTCTTTGAGGTCATTATATAGCAATCTAGCATAATATGTCCTCTGGTCACAGTAATTCATTTCCAAGACTCCAATCTCTCATTTAATCACCAAAATAATTTTTTGTGTATCTTGTCACCTTAGTCAAGTCCAGGTGCAGACAATCCTCCTTAGGTACAATTCTACAGGTTTATTTCCTTGGGCACAGCACCCAATGATTCAGAGCATTGTGAACTAGAAAGACAAGTTGTGTGCCCTTCTCCTTTCTTCCCATTCCAGCCTCCAACATTTAATGGTAAAACATGAACAGGATAGCAATAAACAATCCAACTTTATAAGACAAGAGGAAGGAGGTAATTTGTTTTCAGAAATGAAGGTAAATAGCATACACAAAACCATAAGATTCTGAAATCCAATCTAGAAGATGATGGCGAGGTAGGTGGGAGTGGAGCCCAGTTCTCCCCATGCCCACCTGAAACACCTAGCCAATCTTCTGAGGAACAGAGTGAACAGCCAACGAAATCTCAGCTTATATGAAGTTTGAGGCCAAAAATTGCAAAGGACATTAAAAAGCTAATGGTGAGGAGATTGAGGAGATTGTGCTGGGACAGGAAGGTCCCTGGGATCTACACAGGGACCATATCTACTGCGGCCCCTGGCCCAGCGCCTGCCGTAGAATACAGGGAGGAGAGTTAGATCACCAGCTCCCTCCCCTACCAGAGCAGGGAGGGCAGCCAGCACCAGGAGGGACCTGGATGCTGGAAGTCACTGGGGGGCATAGAGACAAAGTGGGAGACACACAGAGGGGGTACACATCCGCTGGGACTGTGGACACTGGCAACAGAGAAATTGAGGTGCCAGGCAATACCTGGAGAAGGGAGGAGTTGGGCCATTTTGGACCCTGACTTAGATAGTCTCTGGACTGGTTGGAAAGTTGGGCTGTGTGAAAAGCCATGTGCTTATTAACAACCAAAGGCAGCTGCTCTGTAAGGAACTCTCGAGCAGCAGCTGGCTCACCCTGGGGTGATTTGAGCTGCACCTGCCTAGAGACTGAGTGGCTAAGTGGAACCACATGCTGAGCTTCTCTCACACTGCATGCCCAGAGACTGATTGGAGCAGCGCCCCAGACTGAGTGGTTGAGTGAAACAGTGCACCTAGAGACTGAATGGCTGATTTGAGCCTGGCAGCTGACAGACGACCTGGGCCACAGGCCAGGGAAACTAAGAATATTGCAGCCCAAACCTGGTCCCTATCCTCTCAAAACCATCGGAAGGGAGAAAAACCAAGCTCAGACCCCCCCTTCCTGTGACATCTAAGAAGACCAGTGGAACTCCCTGAACAAGATTCAAGTCATCATGTGGCTTATTATTGTTTTCTTTCTTTTTTGTTCCTCTCTCTTTTTTTACCCCTTTTTTCTTCCTGCAAGTGAGACAATAAGACATGGAGTTACGAAGGGTCCAGAGGCAGATCAAAAGGGGGAGCACAAGGCTAACTCCAAAAATTGAGAAACTGAGACACATGTCACTTTGCTATCCCATAGAGCTGGCATTTTATCCTTTACATGTATTTTTTTCATTATTTTTACCACTTTTATTTTACTAGTATTTTTAAATTTCTCTTCTTTATGTTTAGTTTTCCTTGTTTTATTTCTCTGTTTAATTGTATTGTTTGACTGGTTTTCTTTATTCTCTCTGTATTGTATTTTAATTATCCTTCTTTCACTTCACTCATGTTCCAATAACACACAATTCTTGGTTGGGTACTTTCTATTCTGCTTATCCAAATCATATATTTCTTGTCATATTATTATTGTTCCAGTACTATTGTAAATAATTTTTCATCCATACATTGTAAATACTACACAGCAACCCTTCCTGATCTTAGCCCACTTCACTTTAATCCCGAGCATTATTATTGTTGTGGTTAACTCTATTGTCTCTCACACTACGCCTACTTTCTATCCATTACTCTCACTCTATTTCATCATTTAACCTTGTACAAGCACTCTGTTTTCTGGATTCTGCTCATAATCATCCTCTCTTCTAACAAGAGTCTTATCCCTCGTTCACCTTTTATAAAAAGTGGGTAGTTGGGTTAAATATCACAGTTAATGCTATACTAATCCAAAGAATCTGCTATCTATTCTCTATTTGTTGGTACTTTAAATCCCATAGAATACTCTCCTGCTGTCTTAAATCATTTTGCCTACCCCCTGCCACTGATCACATACAAGAATAGATGGGAGCTGCGATCATCAGTATACTCACTAGAGGAGAAAAATCACCAACAAAGGAACCACCAAAAGGTACAAACCCAAGTACAACAAGAGAGCCCACACAAACAGAAGAAAGGGCAAACCTAGGGCATCCAGACAAGGAGATCAAAGAGACCACACCAGTGAACCCCATAGAATTCCTACCATAGAAGTTCACTATACAAAGACAGCTAGCAAAGCAAAATATCAGGAAGCAGAGAAACAAACAACAATAGTCACCTAAAATGGGGAGATATAAAAAGAACATGCAATCAAAAGGAATGGAAGACTCCACAATAAAAGAGCTAAATGAAATGGAGGCAACCAAACTACCAGATATAGAATTCAAAATAATGGTTATAAAGATGCTCAAGAACTCATGGACAACTACAAGGAACTGAGTGAGAACTACACCAGCATTAAAAGGAAGTAGAAACTATAAACAGAAACCAGGAAGAAATGAACAATAAAATATCAGAAATGAAAAACACACTTGAAGGAATCACAAGCAGGCTGGATGAAGCAGAGGATAGAATAAGCAAGCTGGAGGACAAGGTAGAAAAAAACACCCAGATAGATCAAGAAAAGGAAAAGAGACTCAGAAAGAAGGAACAGGTGGTAAGGGAGCTGAAAGACAACATGAAACATAATAATATCCATATAATAGGAATACCAGAAGGAGAAGAAGAAGAGCAAGGGATAGAAAACTTGTTTGAAAAAGTAATGATGGAAAACTTCCCTAACTTGAAGAGAGGAAAAATCACACAAATCCAGGAAACACAGAGAGTCTGAATCAAGAGGAACCCAAAGAGGCCCACTTCAAGACATATCATAATTAAAATGACAAAAGTCCAAGACAAAGAGAGAATCTTAAAGGCAGCAAGAGAGAAACAGAAAGTAACATACAAGGGAGCCCCAATAAGACTAGCAGCTGACTTCTCAATGGAAATGCTCCAAGCCAGAAGAGAATGGCAAGAATTACTCCAAGTAATGAAAACCAGAGGCTTGCCACAAGACTACTCTATTCAGAAATGCCCTGAATTAAAATGGAAGGCCAAATAAAGAGCTTTTCAGACAAAAGAAGCCTCAAAGAATATACCTCCTCCAAACCAGCTCTGCAAGGGATGCTAAAGGGACTGCTTTAGGAAAGGAAGGAAAAGAGCGAGAGAGAGAGAAATGCAGGTACAAAAAATGGCAATGAATACGTACCTACCAATAATAACCTTCAACATAAATAGTTTAAATGCTCCAATTAAAAAAAAAACAAAAACAGAAAAGCTGAATGGGTAAGAAAGCATGGCCCACATACATGCTGCCTACAAAAGACCCACCTCAGAACAAAAGACCTACACAGGCTGAAAGTGAAGGGCTGGAAACAAATATTCCAAGCAAATGGACAGGAAAAAAAAGCTGGCATAGCAATACTGATATCGGACAAAATAGACTTCCAAAGAAGAGCCATAAAAAGAGACCGAGAAGGTCACTTCATAATACTCAAGGGAACAATCCACCAAGAAGAAATAAACATTGTAAACATATATGCACCCAACATAGGAGCACCCAAATATATAAAGAAAACATTGGAGGACTTCAAGAAAGATATTGACAGCAACACAATTAAAGTAGGGGATTTAAACACCCCATTGTCAAAAATGGACAGATCTTCCAAACTAAATATCAACACAGATATTGTGGCATTGAACAGTGTCCTAGATCAAATGAGCTTGACTGATATATAGAGAGCCTTTCATCCCAAAGAAGCAAAATACACATTCTTTTCAAATGCACGTCAAATATTTTCAAAGATAGACCACATGATAAGAAAGGAAACAAGTCTCAACAAATTCAAGAATGTGGAAATCATATCAAGCATTTTCTCTAACCATAAGGACTGGAAACTAGAAACCAACCTCAAGGAAAAAAACCCCAAACATTCAAACTTATGGAGATCAATAGGATGCTATTAAATAATGAACGGGTCAAGAATGAGATTGAGGAAGAAATCAAAAAGTTTCTGGAAACAAATGAAAATGAACTCACAACAACCCAATACTTAAGGGACACAGTGAAGGGCACCCTGAGAGGGAACTTCAGAGCGTTACAAGCCTACCTGTAAAAGAAAGAAACATTTCAAATAAACAACCTAATTCTAAACTACAAGAAATCAAAGAACAACAACAAAGATAGCCCAGAGCAAGTAGAAGGAAGAAAATAACCAAGACAGAGCAGAATTAAATGACTAAATAGAGACTAAAAGCACAATTCTAAGGATCCATAAATCCTGGAGCTGATTCTTTGAAAAGATAAATAAAATCGACAAGCTTTTAAGCAGACTCATCAAGAAAAAAAGAGAGAGGACCCAAATAAACACAATCAGATATGCAAGAGGAGAGATTACAACTGATACCATGGAAATACAAAGGATTGTAACAAATTACTACAAACAACTACATGCAGAGAAATTTCAAAATCCAGGTGAAATGGACAAATTTCTAGAAAAATATAATCTTCCAAAACTGAATAAAGAAGCATAAAGCCTGAACAGACCAATAACAGCTGACAAAATTGAAACAGTAATAAAAAATCTCCCGGCACACAAAAGCCCTAGACAGGACAGTTTCACAGGAGAATTCTACAAAGCATTTAAGGAAGAATTAACCCCTATCCTTCACAAACTACTCCAAAAAATCCAAGAAGATGGAAGACTTGCAAACTCTTTTTATGAAGCCAGCATCATCCTAATCCCAAAACCAGATAAACACAGAACAAAGAGAGAAAACTTCAGGCCAATATCACTGATGAACATAGACACTACAATTCTCAACAAAATATTGACAAACACATTCAGCAATACATTAAAAAGGTCATACACCATGACCAAGTGGGATTCATCCCAGGGATGCAAGGATGGTACAATATTTACAAAGCGATAAATGTAATACATTGCATAAACAAAAGCAAAGACAAAAATAACATGAACATATCAATAGATACAGAAAAAGCATTTGATAAGGTACAGCACCCATTTATGATAAAACCACTTAGCAAAGTGGGAATAGAGGGAGCATTCCACAACACAATAAAGGCCATATATGATAGACCTACAGTCAACATCATACTCAATGGGCAAACACTAAAAACTTTCCCACTAAAATCAGGAACAAGACAAGGTTGTCCACTTCCACCACTTCTATTCAACATAGTATTGGAAGTCCTAGCCACAACAATCAGACAAAAAAAGGAAATAAAAGGCATCCAAATTGGAAAAGAGGAAACAAAACTGTCATTGTTTGCAGATGACATGGTAGTGTACATAGAAAATTCTATAGACTCCACCAAAAAACTGCTCGACCTAATAAATGAATTTGGCTGAAGAGCAGGATACAAAGTCAATATTCACAAATCCAAGGTATTTTTTATACTAACAATGAAATATCAGGAAAAAAAATCCCATTTGACATAGCAACAAGAAAAATATAATACCTAGGAATAAACCTCACCAAGGAGGCAAAATACCTGTACTCAGAAAACTACACAACACTGAAGAAGTTAAGGAAGACACAAATGGAAACATATACCATGTTCATGACTCGGAAGAGTTAATGTCAAAATGTCCATACTACCCAAAGCATTTTACAGAATCAATGCAATACCTATTAAAGTACCAATGACATATTTCAGAGACATAGAACAAACACTTCAAAAATGTATATGGAACCATAAATGACTCTGTAAAGCTGCGGCAATTTTGAGAAAGAAGAACAAAGTAGGAGGGATCACAATATCTGATATCAAAATGTATTACAAGACCATTGTAATCAAAACAGCCTGGTACTGGCTTTCGAACAAATACATGGACCAATGGGACAGACTAGAGAGCCCAGAAATAAACCCAAGTCTCTATGGTCAATTAATATTCAGCAAAGGGGGCAGCAGCATAAAATGGAGCAAAAAACTCAACAAATGGTGTTGGGGGGGCTGGGTAGCTACATGCAAAAAAAGGAACTCAATCTCCGACTCACACCATACACCAAAATAAATTTAAGGTAGATAAAAAACTTAAATATAAGTCCTGACACCATAAAAGTGCTAGAAAAAACATAGTGAGGAAAATCTCAGATATTCCATGCAGCAATATTTTCACTGATATGTCCCCTAGAGCAAAAAGGAAAGAATAAACAAATGCGATCTCATCAAGATAAAAGGCTTCTGCACAGCTAAAGAAAACAGCATTAAAATGAAAAGAGAATCAACCATATGGGAAAACATATTTGCCAATGATAACTTGGACAAGGGTTTGATCTCCAAAATGCATAAAGAATGCTCACAAATCCACTCTAAGAAGAGAAGCAACCCAGTTAAAAAATGGGCAAAGGACTTGAACACACAGTTCTCCAAGGAGGACATACAGAGGGCCCAGAGACTTATGAAAAGATGCTCAGCATCACTAGCCATCAGAAAGATGCAAATTAAAACCACAATGAGATACCACTTCACACTGTTGAGAATGGTCATCATAAACAAATCAACACACAACAAGTGTTGGAGAGGATGTGGAGAAAAGGGAACCCTAGCGCACTGTTGGTGGGATTGCAAATTGTTGCAACCACTTGGAAAACAGTATGGAATTTCCTCAGAAAACTAAAAATGGAACTGCCTTTTTACTTTGCAATTCCACTGCTAGGATTATACCCTAAGAGCCCTGAAACACCAATCCAAAAGAACCTATGCACCCCAATGTTAATAGCAGCACAATTTACAAGAGCCAAGTGCTTGAAGCAGCCTAAGTGCCCATCAGTAAATGAATGGATCAAACAGCTATAGTACATTTATACAATGGAATTCTACACAGCAGAAAGAAGGAAGGAGCTCCTACCATTTGGGACAGCATGGATGGAACTAAAGAGCATTATGCTAAGTGAAATAAGCCAGGTGGTGAGGGAGAAATACCATATGATCTCACCTTTAACTGGAACCTATTCAACAAAATGAACAAGCAAGGAAATATAACCAGAGACATTGAGATTGAGAACATACTGACAGTGACCAGAGGAGAGAAGGGAGGGTAGAGTAGGGGAAAAGGTGAAGGGTTTACAGGAACAATTACAAAGGACACATGGACAATAACAAGGGAGGGGGTGGAAACAGGGAAAGGAGGTGGGGAGGGCTAGGGTAGTGGTTGTATGGGGAAAAGGCAGAAAACTGTAGTTGAACAACAATAAAAAAATAAGAATCTTAAAAAAAAATTCTGAAATCCAGTTGAGCATGTCACCAGCTCCCTTGATGCTACTACTAGGGGATGCTCCTTTAATACAATGTATTCTACTCCTCGTATTACTGGGTTTCCTCATCTGTTGCTTTACTTGGCTCTTGGTCCCACCACTGATTTAAGTTCTTATTGATAAGATATGAGTGGGCTTTTTCTAGCTGCCAGGTGGGCTTCAAATCATGCAAACTTGTATCAGTCATGTGTTAATTGCATGTGTCAGTTATCTCTGAGCCAGCACCTCAATGAGGTATTCAGAGATTTCAGTGAAATTAAATGAGGAGACTCAGCAAAGTGGTTAGGAATTTTGGAAGGCCCTGTATTTCCACTATGTCCTATAAGCATCCCACGAAGGTCTTAGACCCATGACCTCAGTTTTTATTTGTGAGGTGAATGCCACACTGCTTCTCTGACTTGTGTGGTGAAAGACTGGCAACCAAAAGAGACACCAACCAATACTCACATTGAAATCATAAAAGTGCTGTGACAGTGTAAGTGATTGGAGGGGTCTTGTCCTTCCCAGGGAGGGTGCCGAGAGTGGGCATTCTTCCCTTGTGGAGAGTAGGACCTAAAGCCATGTTTAGAGCATGCTCAGTAGATCAATGACTCGGGGGGATGATACAGCCCCTCAGCATGCACAGTACAGTGTGGCAGACAATATGAGCTTATCTGAAGGGTAACACCACCCTCTTAGAGCAACATAACCCACATGTGCCTATCAAGGTTGCATGAAGTAACATGTACCTCTCAGAACTGATGTAAATATGTGCCTAACAGAGCTGATGTATACATGTGCCTATCAAGAGTGAGGAAAATAACATGGGCTTATCCAAATTAAGAAAAACATGTTTACAAGAAATTGTACAAAATCAACATGATTTTGCACCAAAAGAAACATAAAAACAGGACTTCAGACCATGGACAACACATCCAGAGAGCGAGTCGCTTTGAGACATCCTGCACATTCTGCCTCAAGAGAGAAAGGCCTACGTTGTGCTTCTGTCCCTCTGACTCTGCCTTGCAAGACGTTATCACCCTCAATTGCCTCCCGACCCAGACCTGATCTGGACTCTTGGCACTCAGGTTTGTTATTCCCCAATTCTCTTGTGTGATGTTATTGCTGATTATTTCTGGGTGATTATTATTGTTATTAGATTAGTATGGATTTGTATTGAATCTGCATTAATAAAAGCTGAGTGACTAGCATAGTCAACTGTTGACTCATTGTTATTCCTAAATTCCAGTGTCACCTGTAAGGCTGGTGGTTATATAGGCAGCCCAGTGCTTTCAGTTCCGGAGGCCTGGGTCAGACGACTCAAGCAGGGATCGAGGGCTGACTTATAGGACAGACTATATTGTGAAACACATGCTTGTGACACCCAGCTAGAGGCATTCCTTCACTGAAGACAGGGCTACAGAGGAGCACATTCACCATGTATACAAGGCTCATGGCTGGCTTCAAACAGACACTAATAGAGAAAATAGGAAGTGGTAGGAGCTTAATCCTCCTCAAATCTTTGGTATCAAATAATCTATCCAGAACTGGAGCCCAACCTTCCCAGGATCAAAAAGAAAATATGTTGGAGACACAGGGAAATGTATTTCCTTAAAGCCCTAGATTTTCTATTACAGTTATTAGCTTAAACAGAAGCAACAGTTTCTTAAACAGAAGCCTTGAAATCTCAAAGTTCTAGGTACATGGGGACTAAAAGGCATTTTCATCAGAAAGAAGGGGGAATTTAATGATGAAATGGAGAAAGATTGTTTTTAAGACCCTGATAATAGAGAAGAAAAATGTAAACCTCATGTGAGTTGCTGATTCAGAAGATCTTGTCGATGCCTACTGTGATGAAGAGGAGATGGTGGTGGAGAGGAGACTACAGTGAACAGGAGACAATGGTGGAGAGGAAACAGTGCTGGAGAGAAAATTGTGGCAGAGAGGAGACTGTGATGGAGAGGAGAGGAGGTAAAGAGGAGCTCGTGACAGGGAGGAGACCATGGTGGAAATGAGATTGTAAAGGTGAGGAAAATTCGGCAGGGAGAAGACCGTGGTAAAGACAAGATTGTGATGTGGAGGAGACCTTGGTGGGGAAGAGGCTGTACAGAAGAGGAGACTGTAATTGGGAAAAGAATGTGACAGGGAAGAAAATGGTGGGAATGAGATGACAGTGGAAACAAGACTGTGGTGGGGAAACAAAACCATGTTGGGGAGTAGACTATGGTAGATAAGAGATCATGGCTGAGAGGAAACTCTGGTAAGGAAGAGATCCTGATGAAAAGGAGATGTGATAGAGAGGGGAGAAAGAGAATCCAGCTACCCACACAACTCAGGATGCCTGGCTAGGAAATGAGTCCTGTTTATTAGGATAGACCCAGTGGTGTCTGAGCCCCAAGTCTGTATAGCAGAATAAAGCAGGCGTTCCTAAACAGATCAATGTTACCCTCCTTTCCTAGGGGCACTTGATAATGTCTGGAGGGTGTTCATGGCAGGTAGAGGCCAGGGATCATACTAAATACCTACAATGCACAGGAAAGCCCCCATCACCAAGAATGTCAGCAGTGGTAAGGGTGAGAAACCTGGACTTCCCAGCCAGGAGACACCCAAGATCCTAGTCCACCCCTATCCCTGCCCTGTAACTTGGTCAATTTTAAGAACTTTTTGTTGATCACTATTGGTGAGTGAACTGGTACACTAGTTTCAGACTCCAGGAATCGAGGATCTCATTAGCTCCCTAACTGATGGCCTCAGAGTGGCCCCCAGCACACCACTCTGTCCCTCCCCATCTATTAAGGAGCAGCATCTAAAAAGTCCAGGCAAGCAGCTATTGGCTTTAGTACTAGAAGGTTTAGTTTTGGTCTCACTGGTAATATACAATCTGGTATTTGGGGTAGAATGTTTCAGTTGTGCAAAATGAATAAATTCTAGAGGTCAGCTTTACAGCATGGTTCATGTAGTTAGCAATACTGTGCTGTGCACTTGAAATTTGCTAAGAGGATGGATTTTATGGTAAGTGCTCTTACCACACACACAAATGGTGATTAAATAAATAAATAAATAAATAAATAAATAAATAAATAAATAAATAAAATATTTTGAAGTGATGGATGTATTTATGGTAAAGGTTTAAGAGTTGTAAACTGGTTTCCAAACTCATCAAGTTGTATACATTAATTATGTATGGCTTTTTGTATGTGAGTCATACCTCCATAAAGTGGCTTTCGAAAAATAAAATGAAATAGGAGAAAATATAATCACCCAAAGCACAGAGCAATTGTCTGCCACAGTAAATACACAACTGATGTGATTGTGTTTTAACCTCAGCTCAGGACTGGGAGATGGGCCCACAAGCACTTGGTGACCACTGGTCCCAGCCCAGCCCAGTCCAGCCAGACAATGCTTCTGCTGCTTGCAAGGCCCAGAGAGAGCAGCTCCAGGTGGTGCTTGTCCCTGGCAGTTGGAAAAGGTGAGCTGCTGCAGACACACAACACTTTTTTTCTGGTTACTTGCTATCCTCCCCTTTCTCGTTGCCCAGGTCCCTAACTTTTAGCTCCTGTAAAAATTTAGTTTGCAGATTTGTGGTGGACAGTTTGAAGTGTAAGATCTCTGTTACCTTTGTTCCCTGTCCTTGAATCTGAAAATTAAGGTGAGAAAACTCCACACACTGTGAAAGCAACAATAATACAAGGAGTGCTTTGCCCTCAGTACCTCAGACATCAAAGAAATGGCAAACTGCACACCTCATTTTGTACACAGCTTTCTTTAAGAACATATCTATATATCTATCTGTCTATATCTATCTATCTAAAATAAAATTGAACTGAAGGAAATCTCATTACTAAACTTTAGCTTTACAGAAGACATTTTGGTATAAAAATCTCTTAAGAAAATGTGTTTTTTAAAGGAATAAAAATGGGCCCTGGCTGGGTAGCTCAATTGGTTAGAGTGTCATCCTGATATGCCAAGGTTGTGTTTGATCCCCAATCAGGACTCATACAAGAATCAACCAATGAATGCATAAATAAGTGGAACAACAAATTGATATTTCTCTCTCTCTCTCTTTCTCTAATAAAAGTCAATAAGTTTTTTTTAAAAAAAGGAATTAAAAATGGGGTAAGATTGTAAATGTAAAGTGTTTTATGAGGAAAGTCTGTTTTTTCTATTACTAAAAGGGAAGTAAGCAGACTGTACAACCTGAGTTGAGCTGTATACCTCTTCACTGCCACCAGATGTGTTAGGAGAACCCCAGAGAGCTGATTAGCTGGGAGGAGCTTATAGTCTTGGTGCTCCCCTTCTAAGAATACAGAGGGTATCCCTGGTGCTCTCGGTCCTGAAAGTCCTGAGGTGGGTAAGGGCAGAGGAAAGGGGAGGTCGGTGAGAAAACAGCTTGGCCAAGATGGCTAATTGGTCTATTTGTATTTTCTTTATTTTAGATTCCATTTTATTAATATGTATTTTTACAGGAAATTACTCACTTCCTTTAGGTTTCCAGTATGTTGCAATAGATTTATTTTACTTTCAACTTCTCCTGTATTTCCAGTTTTCTACAGAATTGTTACAAAGAACAAATATTGATACATTATTATTGATTTAAGTCTATATTTTATTTGGGTTCCGGCATTCAAGGGTCAGTCTAAGTCCTGGTGCCTCTGTTAATTACCTCTCTGATCTTCCAACCAGAGAAGTTAATGTGACAGCTGGGGTACCTGGTGATTGAATTGGGTGATATGATAGGAAATGAGACCAGGAGAAGAAATAAGACTGATAGAGTCTCAACACTGTACAAATGATAGAGACTTTGTCCTTTAGGTTGGGGGAAAACTGTTGGTAGTTCTTACACACATGAAGTGACAGGATTAGTCTCCAATTTGGAAAGATCAAGCTCGTCACAGTGTGGAGGTTGGACTAGATGACAGAGGGACAGGAAGCAGAGAGACCAGTGAGAAGACTGATGAGAGGTGGTACAGGCCTGAGCTGAAGCAGGGACCATGAGGTTACAGGGGAGCAGGGAGATGTAGACCAAAGAAGGCTGTGGTTAATACCCTGAGGATAAAGCCAGCACAGGTGCAAGAGTCAGTACCTAAGGGGAGCTTGGCTTTTTGGACACCAATAGGAGAGCTAATTCTGCTAAAAGGAGGCTATTTGCTGAATTCTTGATTTATCTGACTCATAGAAGATTTAAAAACAGGACAAAGAAGGGAAGAGGGAGGGAGAGTGAATGCTGATCGCATGTTGGACAGGCTCACTCACTGAATCCTCACAGTCATCCTGAAAGGGAGTGGTTATCTCCATCTGACAGGAGGAGACTGAGTTTATGCCTATTTGCCTGAAATCACACAGCTAGTAGAGCTAGTAGCTGGTGGAGCTAGAAGTCAGCTCTGTGACTGCCTGGGGTTCAGGCACTCCCCTACAAAAAGTGCCACCCTAGACTCCATTCTGAAGAGTTAGAAAGCTGTTGTCAGTTGAGACCTCAGAGGAAGGGAACAAGAACAGAAGCAGACTGGTGATCAGGACAAAAGAACAGATTTTAAAACTCCAGAAGGCAATCAGGGTATAGAAGCAAGGAAAGCATGTTATAGGAACCTGGTGCTGTTGTACTCCAATGGCCAGACCACCTTCCACACCTGTCCCCTTCCCCAGCTTCCTGCCCCCGCCCCACCCAAACACCAGCTTGGATGGATGCATGGCAAGGTGGACCATTAGGTTATGTGCAGATTTTCTTTAAATAGGATGACCGAGATTTAATCCAAATCAATAAGACTACTTGCATTACTCTACTTGTCCAGGTTCCTGTGTGCGCAAGTTCTTCTGGCCCATCTTGGCCCATTTAGGTCCTGGTTCTCAACTCAAACCTGTGTTAGAACCAGTCTTCAGTTTAAATACCTGTAAAATAGAGATAATAATTGTCCCTGCCTCCTCTGGCAAATTAAAGCAGTAGGTGAGATGAGGCATGTAAAGGGCCTAAAACAGGAATTGCCTCAAAGCGAGCTTAGTACCAGGGGTCTGGATTTTCATTTTTATGTGTAGTGGGGAGAGTCCTTAAGGCAGAGAAACACTCTTTGCTGCCATCTCATGTGCATCTTGAAAATAACACCTGAGTGCAAGTCAGTAGGCAAAGTTTTTCTTTGTTGCTGCAGTATCTCTTGTGCTTCTTGAGAATTCCTGAGTGGAAATCACCAAGGAAAGCTATTCTTTGTTGCCATCTAGTGTGCAACTACTGAATAACACCTGAGTGTAAGCCATCATAAAAAGTTCTGTCTGCTGGACTGGTGTGCATCTTTGAAATACACCTGAGTGGAGCTCACCAGGAAAAACTCTTCTTTGCTTTCATCTAGTGTGCAAACTGAAAATAACATGATTGAAGGTCACCAGGAAACACAACTCTATTGCCATCTAGTGTGCAACCAGTGAATAACCCTGACAGTCACCAAAAAAGCTTTTTTTCTGCTGCCATTTAGTGTTTACCTTCAATAATATCTGAGGGCACATCATGAAGAAAAGCCCACATCTGTTGCCATCTAGTGTGCAAATTATGAATAACCACATAGTAAAAGTCACCAAAAGATGCATTTCTCTGCTGCCATATTGTGTGCATCCTAGAAATAACAATCTAGTGGAGGTCACCAGAAAAAGCTCTTCTCTACTGCTGTTTAGAGTGCAAATTGGGAGTAACATCTTAGTGGAGGTTACCAGGAAATGCACTACTCTGCTGCCACATAGTGCACAACCAGTGAATAACATCTGAGTTATGTCACGATGAAAAGTTAATTCTCTACTGCTAATTGGTGATCATCTTGGGAATAACACCTGAGTGGAGCTCACTAAGCAAAGCTCTTCTCTATTGTATCATGGGAATAATACCTTAGGAAAGTCACCAAGAAAAGCTAGTATCGGAGGCAATCAAGTGTACAAATTGCTTGTAAGACCTGAGTGAAGTTCACCAGGAAATGAACTACTCTGTTGCCACCTAGTGTGCAAGAAGTGCATAACACTTTTATGTTACTAAAAAAAGATACTTTCTCCTGCCATCTAACGTGCATCTGGTAAATAACACCTGACTGTTCTCACCAAAATTAGCTTTTCTATGTTGTCATTTAGTGTTCACCTTTGGAATAACACCATATTGCAAGTCATGAAGAAAAGCATTTCTCTGTTATCATCTAGCGTGTATCTTGGGAATGACAGCTGAGTGTATATCATAAATAGTTGCTCACTGCTGCCATGTAGTGTGTAATATTAAAATAACACCTGAATGAAACTCACTAGGAAAATCTTTTCTATGCTGCCATCTAAAAGCAACCAGTGAGTAACACCAAAGTGAATGTTATCCTACAAAACTTCTCTGCTGCTATCTTGTGTGCTGAGTGAAAATAACACCTGAGTAGAGGTTACAAGAATAGGCTATTATTTGCTGTCATCTAGTGTGCAACTGCTGAATAATACCTAAGTGTATACCATCATAAAAAGTAATTATATGCCCTGGCTGAGAGGTTCAGTTGATTGGAGTGTCATTCTGTACACTAAAAGGTTGTGGTTTTGATTCACTGTGAGTGCACATACCTAGAATGAGGGTTTGATCCCCAGTTGAGGCACATTTGGGAAGCAACCAATTGATGTTTCTCTCTCACAATGATGTTTCTCTTTCTCTCTCTCTCAAATCAATAAACATATCCTCGAGGGAGATTTAAAAACAAATGAAAAGTAGTTCTTTGCTACCATCTAGTGTGCATATTGGTAATAACATCTGAGAGGAAGTGAACAGAAAACATTATTCACTGCTGCCATCTGGTGTGCAACTGGTGAATAAAACCTGAGTTTAGACCATCATAAAGTTACTGCTACTATCTACTGTGCATATTTGAAATAACAACTGAGTGGAGATCACCATGTGCATATTTTGAATAATATCTGAAAGAAACTCACCAGTAAAAGCTCTTCTATGCTGCTATTAAGTGAGCAACTTGTGAATAACACCTGAGGGTATGTCATCTTAGAAAACTGTTTTCTGTGGCTACATAGTATGCAGCTGAAGAATAACCCCTGAGTGAAAGTCTCCAGGAAATGCTCTTTTCTGCTGCTATGGTATTTGCATCTTGAAAACAGCAGCTGAGCAGAGATCATGATTAAAGGGTTCTCTGCTGCTATCTAATGTGCAACTAGTGAAAAACAACTAAGTATAGGTCATCATAAAAGTTAGTCTCTGCTGTCATCAATGTGTATCTTGGGACTAACACCTGAGTAGAGGTTACCAGGAAAAGCTTTGTTCTTCTGGCATCTAGTGTGCATGTTTTGTATAGCACTTCAGTGGAGCTCACCTGGGAAGGTTCTTTGCTGCTACCCTTTAGTGTGAAATTAGTAAATAATACCTGAGTGTATGCCATCATAAAAAGTAATTCTCTGTTGATATCTACTGCATGTTTTGAGAGTAACACTTCATTGTAAGTCATCAGAAAAGGTTCTTTGCTGCCATCTCATGTAAATCTTGGAAACAACAACTTAGTAAGTGTCTCTGGGGAAAGCTCTTCTCTGCTGCCAACTAGTGTGCAACTTGGGACTAGCATCTGAGTGCAAGTCATAAAGACAAGCACTTCTCTATTGTCATAAGTGAGCAAATTAGGAATAACACCTTAGTGAAGGTCATTGGGAAAATGTATTCTCTGCTGCCAGCTAGTATGCATCTTGAGTATAACATGGAGTGGAGGTTACCAAGAAGTGCTCTTTGCTTCTGCCTTCTAGTGTGTAGCCTGGGAATAACATCTAAGTGGAATTACTAGGAAAATTCCTTCTCTGTTGCTATTTAGTGAACTGTGAGAATAAAACTGGAGAGAAGGTCACCAAGAAAAATTCTTCTGAGCTACATCTAGTATGTACCTTGATAATAACACCAAAGAGGAGATCACCAAGAAAAGCTCTTTTCTGCTGTCCTTTAGTTTATTCATTGGGAATAATACCAGAATTGAAGTCATGATGACCAGCAACTCTCTCTACCATCTACTGTTTTTCTTGGGAATGACATGTGAGTGCAAACAGTGGTTTGGGACCAGTTCACCATGTGTATTTATTTTTTTTCTTTCTTTTTTTTTAAGATCAAGTAGTGTAATTTTAACATCCAGGAAAGAAAAACAAATCATCACCTCTGCAGCAGCCCATTAACAACTGGTAACACATAGAGGTCAATGCACCAGAGCTTAAAAAAAAACAATCAATGTAATCGGGGACCCTTCCACTATAGAATGCAGAGCTGTACCCATATAACTAGCAAGTTACCCCAAGAACATCTCCTTCAGCAGGTAGATCCACTGTACTTGTCATGTAGATCGGCTACACTATCACCGGAGACTTGGATCCAGCCATCCTCACGGACGTGGTAGAGGCTGAGGAGTAGGCATCTCTATAGGTAGCTTGGTAGATGGCTCGACGGGCCAGATCATAGGCCTCTCCCACCCCTAGGTCATAGTAGTAACCCCAATCCATGACCCCATATGCATATACAGAGCCAGAACCTACAGAGAAGGCAGCCCCCGAGATTCAGTTTCCTTCACTGTCCACGTAGTAGAGGCTGGGACCTCCCTTATCCCAGCCACAGATCATGGTACCCATGGACAACCCCATGCCTTTATACTGATACACCATGTTGGCCAGCAGCTTGGAGGCAGCTGCTACTGAGATGCGTTCCTTGTTTCGAAGCTCATAGATTCGATACTGCCGGGCCAACAGCCGCTCCCAAAAGCTGCAATCTGCTGCGCCCCCAGCCATGGTGCCCAGCAGGTAGGGGTTGATCTCTATCGCCTTCTTTACCATCTGAGAGGCAATGTAGGCATCCACCGTAGCCCATGAGTCTGCTGCAACAATGACTCCATGTCGAAACTTGAAGGCCAGGGTGGTGGTTCCATGCAGTATTTCGATTCTTGGCTCCTCCAGGGCATCCCAGCTGGGAGCCGCCAGGTTGAGCCCATCACTGGGACTACCTGGACCCAGGTCCAACAGATCTGCACAACCCTCGAGTCCGAAAAACCTGTGCCGGTTCACTGGTAACGAGCTCTCCAACACACTGGCCAGCACCATGTCTAGTAAGGGCCGCCATGTGTATTTCTTTCCTATAAGTTATATAAGTACATACTGGGTACCATGAGCAGTAGTTATTTTTTGTTACATTTAAAAAGAGAAAAAATAAAACTTTTAAATAATAAAGAGATATGCAAATAGTTTCTAGTCTTCTGTATGGGTGAATATTAAATCATCTATCCAAATAAATGTCATCTTTTCATTATAATCTTGTGAAATGTATAAATAAGCACTATGTCAAAGCTTTCCAATATTGTCAGCTTCTGGCATTGATGGTATTTTGACTATGGAAAGGCATCTTTGATCATTTTTATCAGCCATTTTCTCTGTTAGAATGGAAAACAACAGTTTATTTTAAGTTTACCCAGCCACCTGAGAATATTTAATTTCCAAG
>VMDR010018823.1:0-18838 GCA_007922815.1 Macrotus californicus
AGAACTGGTCGAGTTTGAGTTAAGTGTTAACTTAAGGGGTAGAGAATTACTATAGAATATATGTTCCTCAATTTAAGAGAGAGGCTACCTAAATAAATAATAAGTCAATTAGGAGGACAATAACATTATTAATAAAATAAGTTTCAAATTTTTCAATTTTCTAAATATACTCTTCATAATAATATTAAACTGTCAAAATCTAGTTACAAAAATCACAGGGATGTAAAGTTCAGCATAGGTAATATAGTAATCATATTATAATACTATGTGTAGTGCCAGGTTAGTGGTAGTAGACTTATTGGGAGGATCACTTCATAAGTTATATAAATGTATAACCACTATGCTGTACCCCTGAAAGTAATATAATATTGAATACCAACTATAATTGAAAAAGAAGATACTGAAACTGTTTTCAGCCAGGGCATGGATATTTAGGATCCTTAAAAATTTCAATAACAGGAGGACTTCCACTTATGGAAAGATGGAATAGAAATGCTTTTCCATTTTCCTTCTGCTAATACAACTAAAGACTCTACACATTATATATAAAACAAACATAAGACTCTGAAAGGGGAAGAGAAGAAGGCAGACTGGTTAGGGATCTTAAAACTCAATCAACAACACAGCAGTGAGTTCATGAATTTTTTTCTCCTCATATATCCCAGATTTATTGTTGAAAAAGCCAGCAATCCAGAAACACCAATGGGTGCAGATAAACACAGCACCAGCAAAATCCCACTCGCATTGCCCCAGGACCAAAAAAGGGACGGAAGACTTTTAGACAATAATTGCTCTACTCTACTCTTGGACCAATCAGAGAACACCAGTCTCCACTACTTCCTGTCTTACCTAAAGTTTGGGGAGGAGGGAAGCTAACAAACCTTATGAAAGTCATGGCTCAGAGAACAGGCTCACTAAAAGACTGATTTTTGACCATTTTTAATTTTTTATATTTTTGTTTTTTATTATTGTTCAAGGACAGTTGTTTCCATTTTCCTCCCACCACTCCCCCCCCTCACCCATCCTCACCTCCCACCCTCAATACCACCCCCCTCTGGCTGTGTCCATGTGTCCTTTATACATGTTCCTTGACGACCCTTCTCCATCTTTCCCCCATTATCCCCTCCCCCTCCTCTCTGGTTACTGTCAGTTTGTTCTTTATTTCAATGTCTTTCGTTATATTTTGCTTGCTTGTTTGTTTTGTTGATTAGATTCCACTTGTAGGTGAGATCATATGGTATTTGTCTTTCACTGCCTGGCTTATTTCACTTAGTATAATGCTCTCCAGATCCATCCATGCTGTCATGAATGGTAAGAGCTTGTTCTTTCTTTCGGCTGCGTAGTATTCCATTATGTAAATGTACCATAGTTTTTTTATTCACTCACTTACTGATGGACATTTAGGTTGCTTCCAACAATTAGAATAAAAATAGCATCTTCAACAAATGCTTAGATCTGGACAGCTACATGCAAAAAAATGAAACTCAACCACCAACTTACACTATACACAAAAATAAACTCAAGATGAATAAAAGATTTAAATATAAGTTGCAACACCATAAAAGTCCTAGAGGAGAACGTAAGCAGGAAAATCTCAGATATTCCACACAGCAATATTTTCACCAATAAGTCCCCTAAAGCAAGGGACATAAGGAAAGAATAAACAAATGGGACATCATTAAAATAAAAAACTTCTGCATGTCTAAAGAAAACATTAGCAAAATGAAAAGGGAGCCAACCAAAAGGTAAACTATATTTGCAAATGATACCTCGGACAAGGGTTTGATCTCCAAATTATATAAAGAACTCACATGACTCCACTCCAGAAAGACAAACAACCCAGTTAAAAAAATGGGCAAAGGACCTGAGCAGACACTTCTCCAAGGAGGACATACAGAGGGCCCAGAGACACATGAAAGAGTGCTCAGCATCACTAGCTATAAGAAAGATGCAAATTAAAATCACAGTGAGATAGCACTTCACACTGGTCAGAATGGCCGTCATAAACAAATCAACAAACAAGTACTGGCAAAGTTGTGCAGAAAAGGGAACCCTAGTGCACTGTTGGTGTGAATGCAGTCTGGTGCAGCCACTGTGGAAAACAGTATGGAATTCCATCCAAAAACTAAAAATGGAACTGCCTTTTGACCCAGCAATTCCAGTGCTACGTTTACACCCTAAGAATCCTGAAACACCAATTCAAAAGAACCTTTGCACCCCAGTGTTCATAGCAGCACAATTTACAATAGCCAAGTGCTGGAAGCAACCTAACTGAGATTTCATTGTAAGAGTATAGAAGACTTTCCCTTCTCCACACTTAACACTATACCAACAAGGCTCCAGTAGAATACCAGTGGCTTTAAGCTGAAAGATCTGCAAGGTGCAAAATATGTGAATTTAAAAATAATTGAACTGTAAGAAAAAATATACAAATCTATAGTTACATTTAAAGACTTTAACACTATTCTCTCAACAATTCCTAGAACAACTAGAAAGAAAATTAGCAAGGATATAGAAGAACTCAGAAACGCCATCAGCCAACAAAATCTAATCGATGTTTATAGGACATTCCACTGAACAACAGCAGAATACCCATTCTTTTCAAGTGTCCATAGAACCTATACCAAGGTTGATCATATCATAGGCCATAAAAATAACCTCAGTAAACTTTTTAAGATTAAAGTTATACAGAATGTTTTCTCTGACCACAATGGAATAAAACTAGAAATCAGTAACATAACGAAAACAGGAAAATCCCTAAATTCTTGGAAATTAAACAGTGCTCTTAAATAATCTACAAGTCAAAGAAGAAACTCTATGGGTCTCAAAGGAAATTTTTAAAATACATGGAATTGAATGAAAATACAATATATCAAAATTTATGGAAAGCAGCTAAGGCAGTGCTGAGAAGCAAACTTATAGCATTAAATGCACACATTACAAAGGAGGGAAGAATTTAAATCTGTATTCTAAGCTCTCTCCTCAAGAATCTGCGGGGCGGGGAATAACAAAATAAATTCAAAGCAAACAGAAGAAATAATGAGGGCAGAAATCCATGAAACTGAAAGCAGAAAACCAGTAGAGAAAGTGAATAAAATAGTTATTCTTTAAAAATATAAAATTGACAAAGACAAACAGAGAAAAAAGAAAAAGACACAATGACTGGTGCCAGGAACAAAAGTGTAGGTGTCACTGCAGACCCTGTGTGTTAGTTCCCCAGGGCTGCCATGATGAAGTACCACGGAGGGCAGGGCTTAAACGACCACAAGTTGTTGTCTCACTGTGCTGGTAGCTAGAAATGCAAAATCCAGGCTGTTGGCAGGGCTGGTTCCTCCCGAGAGCTTTGAAGGAAGAATCTGTTCCAGGTTTCTCTTCTTCTTTGTACACAGCTGTCTTCTTTCTATAGATAACTCTGTGTCCAAATCGCCCCTTTTCACAAAGACACTAGTCACCTTGGGTTAAAGCCCATCCTCTTGAACTCACTTTAGCTTGACTGCCTCTGGGAAGACCCTGTATTTCCACATAAGACCACATTCTGAGGTACTAGGGGTTGGGATTTCAACATAAGGACTTTGCAAGATAATTCAACCCATAACTCCCTGCACATGACAAGAGAATAACAAGGAAATACTTCTAAAAACTTCATACACATAAAATTGACAATTTAAGCAAAATAGACCAACTCCCTAAAAAAAAAAAAATCTGCCACCACTCACTCAATACGAAGTAAATCATGTGAATGCCCCATAACTATTAAGAAATTGAAATTCATTATTTAAAAAATACAAAAAATGCCTCCAAAAACAGACTAAATATGGCCCAGCTCTGCAGGCCCAGGCCCAGGTGGTTTAGGGCAGAATTACACCAGACATCAGTTCTACACAATCTCTTCCAGAAAGTACAAGAAGAGGGAGCACTTTCCAACTCACTTTATGAACCTGTGCTACTCAGACATCAAATACAAACCAAGCTAACACACACACACACACACACAAAGCTACAGGCCAATATTTCTTATAAATGTAGTTGTAAAAATCCTTACTAAAATATTAACAAATAGAATTTAGCAATATAAAAATAATGATACTCCATGAGCAATGAGGGTTTACTTCAGAGATGGAAGACTGGCTCAGTATAATCTACCATATTAGCAGGCTAAAAAAGAAAAATCATGAATATAAAAAGTACAATTGTTGCAGAAAAAGCATTTGACAAAATTTAACACCCATTCTTGATTAGAAAAAAAATCTCAGGAACAATAGGGACACTGGAGAATTTACTCAATTTCCTCATCTTGGTAAAAAAAAAAAAAAATCTACAAAAAAATGAGCTTGTCAGGATGGCCAAGTGGTCTAAAATATCTACAAAATAAGCTTATTGCTAAAATTTAACTTAATGGTGGAAACTGTATATTTTCTCCTAAGATCAGGAACAAGGCAAAGATGTTTGTTTGGAGACACATAGGACACATATATCAATGGATCAGAACCAAGGATCCAGAAATAGGACTCACAAGTATGCCCCACTGACTTCTGACTAAGGTAAAACAGCAATTTAATGTAGGAAGAGTTTATTTTTCAACAAGTGGTGCTGGGCAAGCGGACATCCATGTGCATCAGAAGTGAACCTAGACTGAAGACTCACATCTCATTAAAAGTTAACTAAAAATGATTTGCAAACTTAAGTGTAAAATGTAAAACTCTAAATTTTTAGGAAAAAAATTCACAGGAAAAAAAATTGCCACCTAAGGCTAGGCAAAAATGTCCTAGATTTGAAACCAAAAATGCAATCTCTAAAACAAAAAATTAGGTGTAGTAACATCAGCAAGATGGCTGTATAGGAATTTCTAGCCCTTGTCTCCTGCCAGAAACATCAATTTAAACAATTATCCATGCACAAAAACACCTTCATAAAAGCTAGGCTTACAGCACCTGAGAGGAGCACAGAAGTAAAAAAGACACATTGAAGAGAATAGGAAGGGCAGTTCCACATGGACCCACTACCCCTCCCCAAGACCAGGCACCCCAGCATGGAGAGAGACACAGTGAGATATCTATACACACTTAGCCGAATGGCTAAAAAACATAGTGAATAATACCAAATGCTGGCAAAGATGCAGAGAAAATGGATCACTCTTCAACTGCTGGAGAGAATATACATAGTAGAACCACTCTAAAAATATTTTGCCAAGTGTCTTAAAAAGCTAAATATACAACCACCATTCACCCAATCATTTCCCTCCTGGGCATTTATGACAAAGAAATGAAAATTTGCCATTATACAAACACCTGTACATAAATGATTCTAACAATTCTATTCATTATAACCCAAAACTGCAAGCCCCCCAAATGCCCGTTAAAGGATGGATGGTTAAACATATTTTCCTATATCCATATCCTGAAATATTTCTTTTTTTAAGATTTTATTACTTTATTGTTGTTCATTTACAGTTGTCTGCATTTTCCCCCCACCACTGCCCCCCACCCCAGCCAATCCCACCCCTCTCCCCCACTCCCACCCTCCCCCTTGGTTATGTCCATGTGTCCTTTATAGTGTTTCCTGAAAACCCTTTCCCACACTGTCCCCTCCCCCGTCCCCTCTGGCCATTGTTAGATTGTTCTTAATTTCAATGTCTCTGGTTGTATTTTGTTTGCTTTTTTCTTTTGCTGATTATGTTCCAGTTAAAGATGAGATCATATGGTATTTCTCCCTCACCACCTGGCTTATCATGAAATATTTCTTAAAAAGAAAGGGACAAATTATTGATGCAAACAATAACATGAGTGACTCTCCAGAGAATTATGCCAAATGAAAAAAGTCAGTCTTAGGAGATTGCATACTATATGACTCTATGTATGTAACATTATTTAAATGACAAAATCATAGAAGTGAAGAAAGTATTAGTAGTCTCCAGGAGTAAGGTGGGATGGAGGTGGGGGGAGTGGGTGTGGCTATAAAAGGGCGACGTGATGGGAATGTTCTGTATTCTGCCTGTGTCGGGGTCAGCATCCACATTGTGATATTGTACTACAGGTATTTTTACCCCTGGGGAAAATGGTGAAAAGGAAAATACATGAGCTAAAAATATCTAGGATTTCTCCATCTTCTGACAACTGCATATGAATTGACAATTATCTGTTGAAAATAAAAATTTTAATGAAAAAAATTCACTAGCCTACTCAAAATGCAGTCACCTCTGCTTGCATTGGTCATTTAGATTTTCAATATAGTAAAGGGAAATTCTATGGAAGACTGAATGGATTTTAAATTCGGTAATTGTCTTCCTTAAGAAGAAATTGGTGTATTCACCAAAGGGACTTGCTAATGGCTGCAGAGATATATTCATATTATTGATTGGCTTATTAGTAAGCCACAGAAATAACAGAAAATCAAAATGAACAGGGTCTCAATTTGCTTTCTTTTTATTCCACAGCTGTAGTCTTTCTTAATCAAAATCAAAGAGAAATTATAAGTTATCCTGTGGTTCTGGCTATAAAAGGGAATGATCTATTTCTTTGTATGAGAATTGACTTGTTAAAATGTGTGTCTCTTTTATAAAACTCAAGTTGAAGATACGTATTTAACTAAATCTGTTACTCCTTCACTAATTCCTCCATTCACAACCATTTAGTGAGGACCTATTAGGTGCCAGGCACTGATCTAGAAACTGGATTTCCAGACAGAACAAAGCAAAAGCCATGCTCTTCTGGCACACGTGTGCCCATTAGGGAAGACAATGTAATAAATAATTCTCTACTTGGGTACAGTCCAAGAAAAATGGGCTTTCTAAATTATGTTGCATGGGCCGGTTAGTCAGTTGGTTTTGATAGTAGAAAACAAACCAAAAAAAAAATGGAATATGCAATGCTGTGAAGACTATTTAGCAATGATAGCTATTTTGGAATCTCCTTTTCACAAGTGACTAGAAGCATCTTCTGTTTCCTTCTGGAGGATTCCCCACTCCCATGTCTCACCTTACATTGAGGCTCAGGAAGTACATAAACTGCCTTTAGTTCATCTGGGAGAAGGGGAGTGGGGCAGAGTGAGTTCTTCCCTTTTCTAGCCTTATCTGTTCATAGGCACGCCTCCTTAGTTATCACCTAAGCTCCTGTGTTTCCATTCCCCTGGGAGCAGACGCCAAGTAATGATGGGGCAGTAGGAGCGGAAGGCAGAGCTTACTGCTGCGCAATTTCTGCTTGTTCCTTAAAAAAGTAACTTACTACTCTGTCCTCTTCTTTCCTTCATGCATATGAAGTCCACATACTAAGCTTCCTACCATTCTGTTTTACCTTCAACCTGTGTCATGATAGATCAAGCATAAGTCCCATTCTCTTTTTTTTTTTTTTAGATTCTAAACCTAAATTAGATTTAGATTTTAGATTCATTCTTCTGTTATGGTAGGAGATTGCTCAAGATAGTTCAGACTTCATTTCTACTTAGGAGCTACTGGGGGAAATCTGATGTTACTAGGACCACCATGGGACCCTGAAGGAAATCCAACAAAAAAAAAGTGGAGAAAAACCAGGTGGGACCGCATCATCTCATCTGGGATTTATAGGGTTGCCTTGTGGATGGGAATATTAGGTTAGCTGTCTCTTTTTAGGAATGTTGACTTTCAACTTTTACTAAACGTAAATCCCAAGGATGCCGTATTCATTAAAACTGCTTAAGTGATTTCTGCAACCTGGAATTGGATAAGCTGTCTGATGATGAACAAGAATTTGCTGCCAAATGTTGTAAAGAGTGTTATAGGGTGCAGGTGAGTCACTGAAATCCACTAAAAGCACAAAGTAAACAACAGTGGGCAGATCTGTGTGGGACAAAAAAAATGGAAGCTTTTTTCTGGACTCGTGGTGTAGATTTAACAAAATGTCCTTCTCCTGTTGTTCTAAGTCATCAGTGCCCACCTTACAATGCAGAACTGAGGACAGAGGGTAGCCATGGCTGTCTACACGCACCTGTTAGGGCCGTGACCTGAATCATCCGACAGTAACTCATGCGTATTCATCCGTCAGCCAGGATCCCCTTTGACTGCACAAAGGCATTGCACAGAATCCCCTCCTAGTAGGAGGCAGAGGAGGCAGGGAGAAGCAGTGCCTCCTCCCTGGGTTTTCCCCTCCAGCCAGGTGCCACTCAGTGGGTTCTACCCTTAGCCCCGGTACTAATTCTCTAGGTCTTTTCTGAACTACTTTTGAATTAAATTTAAGCAACTATTTGCTCCATTAATCCATGCAGCCCAGTAGCACACTGTGTGCATTTACAGTACAATATTTCAAATGAAGTGGAACTTCAAAGCCATTCAATATGTATGGGGAGAGGGGGGCCTGATATAGCCAGAAGGAAGTAATAATCTCCCAAGGATTTCAGCAGAGAGCTAAACTTAGCTGCAGACTTCACTTTCCATTTATCTTTCAATGTATAGCTACGTGGAGCACCTTGGGACCCTGCCCTGTGTTGCAGATAAAGCCTTAGGAATGAGACGGAAAGCGGATCTGTACTTGGTCAGAATGAATATTTCCCATCATCTTAAATTCTCTTTCCCTGCCCAAGTTACCAAGGAAACGGAGTTCTTAATGTTTTGCTTGCAAATGCATATTCTTTACCTTGAAGCAGAGTCTTCTGTGCAAGGAAGCATTGGTGTCAGAGGGCTGGGCAGAAAGGGACAGGATTGAAGGACAAAAGTTGTGGCCTCAGGAGCTGATTGAGGAACTTGGATCTGGCTTAGGCATATCACCTACGGTCGGAGGAAACAAGACCATCTTGCTCCCTCTTTCTGGAATTGGGACATGCAAAAGATGGGTGCATTTCTCTATTTTGAAGTGGGCTGGACAAGAACCAGGTCCTTGTTGGGAGCAGATCAGCATGGATAAGGCTGCTGCAACCTAGCTCTGGCTCCCAATCACATAAACGACATACACCACACACATATCATACACAGGCATACGCACACTGTCTTCAATAGGGTAGTGCAGGGTTTTTTCCATTTGCAATACATTATCTGATAGCTTTTCAAAACATACCCATAGCTCCTATAAAGTGATCCAGAGGGCACATAGGCAAAGCAACCAAATCTAAATGAAAGAGGGAAAGGAAGTTTTGCTTCAAACTTCCTATCTATAATCAGATACTTTCTTGTCTAAATATCAGTCTCTTGACTCTAGTCAATAACGTCTTATTTCTTATTTTTGGCGCAATATTAATTCAACAAGAATTTGCTATACTGGGGCCTCCCTGGGAAGAACTTACTTACAGCACTTTGGGGAAAAGACTGAAAGCATCCCAGAAACAATTACACTTGAAACAGAAAACAGTGATCAGTAATGAACAGGGAAATGCTAAAGGAATATACTCAGGTGCACAGCAAACAAAGGTTCTGGTAGGGTGTCCTGAGGGCTGCAATGCAGGCAGATGATTAGGCAGAGATAATCGGGGTGAGCCACGGGGTCTCCCCCCTGAATGCTAAACAGATGTGCCTGTCTTGGGGTCATTTTCCGTGCAGCCTCATTCCCCCCTGGGTGAGTCATCTGGTGGTTTATTTAGTTTTTAAATCTGAAAGCCATATTCCCTTTCCAGCCCAGTTTTGCTGACGACGACGAATTTAATTTGAATGCTTAATTTCCACCAATGTGCTGAGTAGAAGTGGCTCTTGGGTGCTTGTCCACTTGCCCACCCTTGAGGTGGGGGTGTGGGTTGTGTCATAATCGCTCGTGGAGATAGCCTCCCCATCTGCAGATTTGTGTGTAGCCTTGTATTGCTGATGTTGTAATGGCACACTTTTTCTTTTCATACAGAAAATGAGTTAGAAGCAGATGAAAAGGAAGCATTTGATTGCCCTCAATCAGACTCCAGCTTTCGGTTGTCATTAAATCAGAGGCTTATTTGAAATCCGTTGTTGACAGTAACCCATTCTTAGCCCGCTTATGTGATCCTCGAGTCTGTGTGTGATTTCGTGTTTTATTTCTTCTTCATGCACTGCTTCTGTGATGTGCTCATTGTTATGCATCATTTCTGGGGAGTCTCACCTTAGAGTGTGCTTAGAAAGCTGGCAGAAAACAGAATTCAGTCTGAGGGTTAGCCATGTGGAAATGACAGTGTAAAAATTAAATTGAATTTATAAGCCCAGTTCTTCATTGCTCATTTAAGATAGTAGCTGTGATTTGAAATGGCGTCATTTTAACACTTTTTAAGTTTCTTTACATAGGAGGTATAGAACGCACAGAGCCAGCTGAATTATTAAACCTTTTAAAATTTCAATCAAAATTCTCTTCGGACTGAAAAAAAAATGTGACTACCTCAGGCTGAAAGTGAACTGAAATCTACTTGTAAAACTAGCTTGAAGGTGTCGGTGTTCTACTTCTCGTAGTGGTTGGTGATTCTACAGGAACATATCTTATAACAATATTTCTATGTTTGTGCCAATGAACGGACTATATGTATTTTTACATTAATCTGTTTCTGTATACCTTGTCCTCGGTGCCAATTAAATCTCTCTCAGAGTAATACTCATGTCATATATTATTGTAAGTAAACAAATGTGTACGTTAAGATCATTTCTTACCCATGTCACCTCTAACCTTTGTGTAAAATGTCTGTTCCATTAGCATAAGTATTAAGAAGATGCCATTGCTGCTATATATGGGGCTGCCTTCAGCTAATCAGTTTTTCATGCATTTAAATAGGAATATTAGAATGATGGTAATTACTTTAGTTTTCCATGAATGATCCATCAAGACATTGCCTTTCACTAGATGGCATTGCTCAGGGTTAGTAGGACAGAGTCAAATTGTGAGCTGGGTTGGAATATCTTCAGTGTTTAGTTGGTGACTTTAAAAAAAAACTTATTCTTAAGCCCTATGTTTTCATGTATAAATGCACAAGTTGCTTTAGAAAGACTAGAGTAATCTAAAGCACATGGAGATTAAGTGAAATTGCAATAAATTATAAAATAAGACCTGTTTGCTAAGTGCATGAGAGACAAAAGACTTTCAGGCAGACGACCAAACCTCTCTCTCCCTCTCCCTCTCCCTCTCCCTCTCTCTCTCTTTCTCTCTGTCTGTCTCTCTGTCTGTCTCTCTCTCTCTCTCTCTCTCTCTCTCACACACACACACACATACACACACTGGATTAATGTGAAAAAATTCTTAAGTGCATTTTGGAAAAGCGCCTCTTATCAAAATGAGACCTTTCTTCTTTTGCACAAACATATTTCTACAGTTTTACGAATTACTTACGTGTATAAACTCAACTTTACAAGGCTGAATTTAAAACAGCTTGCACTTTGGTGCAGAATACACTTATGTCCTTGAACTTCCTCTACGCTGCTGGAGTTTGATGTCACTAGTGAACAAATATGGTAAATTGCCTGGTAGCCAATAGTTCTGTTTCTGTTGTGTTTCCTTCTTTGTTTGCACCAAGCTATCAAAATAATTGCATGTTTGCTTCATTGTTTTCTAAAATTCAGTAGAAAACAGGAGAAAATGATTGGCTTGATACCACAAAAAGCCTATCTTTTAAACCAACATTCTAAGAAAAAGGCAGAAATTTCAATACAGGCTAAGAGTAGCAACTCTTTGATTCAACAGGGTAATTGTTAACTCCAGCATGACAAATATATATCCAATGAAGAGGAAAAGGACAAAAATGGAAGCAGGATATCTTCATATTTTTTTAAATTTTCCACAAAATTATGTCCTCGTGTATGTTCACATAAACACAAAGAGAAATACCCATGCCTTCCTGCAAACACATATCCTGACTGATAGCAGTGACTACCTCTGGGGCTGGGAGTGGAATTTAGGAAAGGAAGGTAAAGAGAGACTTGTCATTTTATTTCAGGGTCACCTCTGTTTTTGAAACATGTATTTATGGTACTTGGGCAATTTAAAAAACAAACAAGTAAATAACTCATAAAAACATGATAAAAATTTTGAAATATGTTGGCAAATTTTCCACCTACAAGGTGATGTTTAGAGATTTTAGAATAGTTTTCATAGCTCAGAATATAGAAGCTCCTGGTAACACTCACATCCATCCTTGAGATGTCAGTCCCTCTGACACTTTCTCAGGAAAGCTTCATGCTGTGAAGTCTGTGAGTGTCTAACCACTGTGTTGTACACCTGAAACAAAATGATATTAAATGCAAACTATAATTGAAAGAAATGTTTTAATTTTTTAAAAAAAGAGAGTTTCATTCCCAAAACACAGGACTACCTACACATTGAGGCTCTTCCTCACAGCCTGATAATGTTTGCTCAGCAAACATAATAATTTCCCTGTTACCAGTCAGGTGGTGACACTGATGTTCAAGAAGGGTTATAACAAATGTGTGCTTGTTCGTATGATTTTAGATTGTAGATCTGAATGTGAACCCATGAGCATAGCTTTGTGTACGGGTCCAATGTGCAGCACTGGTTTCAATGAACTAAATGCCCCCCACCCGGATTCATATATTGAAGTCCTAACCCCCCATGTAACCATATTGGAGATAGAACCTTTAAGGAGCTGATTAAGATGGGAGCCATAAGGGTGGAGCCCTGACCCAATAGATTTGGTATCCTCATAAAAGAAGAGATGCCAGAAAGTCAGTCTCTCTCTCTCTCTCTCTCTCTCTCTCTCTCTCCCCGCTCTCCTCCCCCCACCACCATATGAGGACACAGTGGATATCTATAAGCTAAGAAGATAGGAAGAGAGCTCTCACCAGAAAAGTAATTAGCTGGTGCCTAGATCTTGGGTTTTCTGGCCTCAGAACTGTGAGAAAATAAATTTATGTTGTCTACGCCCCACAGAATATGGTATTTTGCAAATGGCACCTAAGTAGACTAAATTGGTGGTGGTAAGGCACTTGTCTTCCTGAACGTCAAAGACATTCCATCATCTTTTTGTCCCACAAAACCTTTTTGACCCTACCAAGGAGCAAACTGCATTATCTGTCTTTCCACCAGTACCCACTGTCTGCATAGCATGGGCTGAGGCATGTTATTGTTCAGAGAGAACGGCGCTGGGGTGAAAAGGGAAGAAAGGCACAGAGCTCCTCACCAACCAAAGAAAAACACTTGGTCACACCAGTACCGATTCCCAAAAGCCTCTGTAAAGGAATCCATTGAGTTTTTTGTTTGTAGCAATCTAGAAAAGCATGATCTTTAGATTCACGTAGACAGTGTCACAAGCTCTAGCTCTGCTCCTTATAACTGTACAGCTGGTTCCTCAGCCTGAACCTCAGTACTATAGGCATTGGAATTGTGCTTGAGTTTGGATTGTGCCTAATAGAAATGTTGTGAGAATTAAATGTAACAATACACTCTAGATAATTGCCTCAGCTCCTGACACACGCTAGGTGCGCAATAAAGTGTTAAGTCACTATTCCTTCCCTTCCCTTTCTTGCTTCCTTCTCATACTTTTGCCTCATTTCTGCTCATATCTTGCTTCTATTCCTGCTTTTACTAAAGCTGTTTCCTTTCGCAAGTATATTGTACAGAGTTTATAATCTGTAGGCAAACTCTGTTATACTTTACATTTCTATAAAGTATCTTAATGAATTGGATCTTAGTAAATTGTTCTATATATATTAATCTTATTTTTTCCTCCTTAAAAATATGTCATTAACTATCAGTCCTCATGGTTAACTTTCTCCTTGATCCTCCAGTTGTTCTTATGTCACTAAAATCTAGAATTTTAACTCTTGGAGAATACAAACTTAGTGTCAACACAAAGCTCCAGAGATTGTGTTTTATGTGCTAACGTGTTTCATACCATCAGCATATTATAACAACTCTTGGAAAAAAGTTTAAGTACATACTGGCTTTGGTTGCCGATATCAAGATTTATTGGTTCAAGAGTTATTGATCATGGGCAAATCTTGGCCATTATTATGCCTTGAGGACAAATAAATCTCTATCAGCTGAACATGAATCAATATAATTATGGTCCACTTATGCATGTCTTTTTTCCTAACCATATTGAGTTTTCAACCAAATCATGAAATATGGGAGAAACTGCAGAGGGAGGCAGTTGTGAGGAATTACGCCAAGAACATTTGTGCCAATACTAGATAAAATTAAGCCTTACGAGCTCTTGCTGACAGAATTGAGGTAATCCCAGCAAAATGTAGAAGTTACTCTGATATTTCTGCTAGCAATATTTTTTCTCATGTATCTCCCAGGCAAGGGAAACAAAAAAAAAAATAAACAAATGGTATTAGATCAAACAAAAGTGTTTTTGCACAGCAAAGGAAATCATCAACAAAACAAAAAGACAACCTACTGAATGGGAGAAGATATTTGCCAACGATACATCCCCCAAAAAGCTTAATATTCAAAATTTATAAAGAACTTCTAGAACTCAACGCCAAAACAACAAACAATCCAATTAATAATTGGGCAAAGGACCTGAACAGACACTTCTCCAAAGAGGACATACAGATGGCCAATAGATATACGAAAAGATGCTCAACATCACTAATAATTAGAGAAATTCAAATTAAAACCACAATGAGATATCACCTCACACGGTCTATTGTTATCCATAAACTAACAAATTACAAGTGTTGGCGAGGATGTGGGAAAACGGAACCCTTATGCACTGTTCTGGGAATGCAAATTGATGCAGCCATTGTGGAAAACAGGATGGTATTTCCTCAAAAAATTAAAAATGGAACTTCCTTATGACCCAGCAGTTCCACTTCTGGATATATATCCAAAGAAATCTAGATCTTTGACTTGGAAAGATATACATACCCCTGTGTTTATTGCCAGTGTTACTTACAATAACCAAAATGTGGAAAGAACCCAAGTACCTATCAATGAGTAGATAAAAAATGCTGTGGTCCTCAGCTATAAATATTACTCGACCATGAAAAATAAGTAAATCTTGCCATTTGCAACAACAATGATGGACCTAGAAGGTATTATGCTAAATGAAATACGTCAGACAGAGAAAGATAAATACCATATGATTGCACTTATATGTGGAATCTAAAGAACAAAATAAATAAACAAACAAAATAGAAATAGAATCATAGATGCAGAAAACAGACTGATAGCTGCCAGATGGGAGAAAGGTTGAGGGGCTGGGTGAAAAAGCTGAATAAGGATTAGTAAGTACATATTAGCAGTTAAAAAATAGTCCTGGGGATGTAAAGCACAGGGTAGGGAATGTCATCAGTAATATTGTAATAGCTATGTCTGGTGCCAGGTGGGCATATGAATTATTGGGAAGGGAGGGTGGAGAATCACTTCATAAATAATTACATAATCGTCTAACCACTATGCTGTCCATCAGAAACTAATACAAAATAATATTTAATGTCAAAAAATGTAGAAGTCAATTTTTGAAGATACTGACTTAGATGTACAAAAATACCATAGGCTAGAATAAAAAAACTAAAACTAGAAGAAAATGTGACAATTATATCATATACTAGAACAGGTAGCTGAGAGAGATCTAGAAAGGGAAGGCACAAAGTTGCCTGTATAACCCAGGGATTCTGAATTTATTTTAAACCTTCCTCAGTGATTCTAGTGTGCAGCCTTCAGGGAAGGGCTTACTCCTTTGTGAGATGCAAAGGTATCTATCAACATTTCCTTTGGCTTGCCTGGGCCAATTTCATGTCTTTTTGTTTAAAGCAATAGTATCATCTCTGGTGAAACTGAAACCTCCAGTTCTTCATTATATGACCTTTGGTTCTTGCTTAAGATCTACTGCAGATCCAAATACCCGACTTTTTTCCGGTTAAATTTCAGCTTGTTTTTGGTTTTATGTCTAAGCCACCAAATCCTTTTGTATTTTGATTGTCATATTTGCTCACTAATCCCGCCTGTCTTTCTTCCATTCTTACCATTGATCCGCTTCCTTCTCTATCCCAGTTCCAGGCACTGATAGAACCTGGACCAGAGAAAAAATCTCATCATACCCGCAAATCCATTTACACTGTAGTATTCTACATAGGTGTTAACACTAGATGGGACCTCCTTCCAGCCTATCTCTGCATCGTTTTTTAAAGCTTTTATTTACTTATTTTTAGAGAGAGGAAAGGGAAGGAGAAAGATGGGGAGAGAAGCACCAATGTGGGTTTACCTCTCATGTGCCCCCAACTTGGGACCTGGCCCACAACCCAGGCATGTGCCCTGTCTGGGAATCAAACCAGCAACCCTTTGGGTCGCAGGCTGTCACTCAATCCACTGAGCCATACCAATCAGGGCCTATCTCTGCACCTTATACACATGCTCTTCTAGGCCTAATAAGATGCAATGCTAAAATTAAGAAATAAAAGCTCCTGAACAGGATTCAAGGTGATTTCTACTTAATTCCAAGCTGACTGTCACAGCACAGGCACAATATTAATTATGTGGGAGTGTGACTAATACCCAGACTACAACTCTTAACTTTTAGATGCAAAAAGTCTTCTCTTTTCTTTTCTGATCCCTCAGTTAAATTTAAACTAACTCTGTTTTTAGTGCCTTTGGATTTCTGGTTGACCCCACAAAAAACTTTAAAACTCACCTGGGCTTGCCGTGACAGTATTGCCGATGGAGACTGGAAGAGGTCCATCCCGCATCATTTTCTCACTTGTGATCTAGGCAGACGTATCTAAGCAAACTGAAGCTGATCGTGGTTGGCACGATAATTTCATGGGGGCATAGGCCTGATTTTAGGAATTCGGAAAACAAAGATTCAGGAAAAGGAAAGGAAGAATTACAGTACATGCTTTTTAAAATTTTTTTTAATGAAAATATTTTTTCTGTGATATTTAGAAATCAAAGCCAAGCACCTCCTTAATGGTGGTCATCCCAGGAACACAGCTCTTAGCAACAGGTGACAATCACCCAAAGTGCACAAAATGCTGGGTACTGTTACAGCGAGGCACAAACATCCCTCACCTGGCCTTTGCCGTGTGGCTACATGAAATGGGGCACCAAGCCAGAGGGAGCAGCTGTAGGGGCTTGTGTAAAGAGCTCCAGGCAATTTAAGAGGGTGGCTTTACTCCTGGGTTGGCTGGCACCATCAGGACAAAATCCACAGCCAAGTTTACAGCCATGTGTAACAAACCGTCCTTCATACTCCCTCACCTTGTACATTGCTTCACAGTCTACAAACACTTTCACACTCAAGTCAAATAACTCCTCTAATAGCTTTATGATATGCCAGTAAGTCCTCATCCCACAATCACAGAGAACACTGAGGCTCAGAGAGGGCTGGTGACCTGCCCCAGACTCCAGCTTCCTATCAGTGTTGGGGCTGACCATGCAAGTAACTAACTTTAATTGCTCTTTCCTTCCTAAAACACAGACACCTACTTTTATGTGTAAAGCTTTTCTCTGTTTATTCTACAAATATTTCTGTATGATCAAAAGACAGTCTGCATCCCTCTGTCTCGTTTTAAGATGACAGTGGCTGGAGGCTGATAATCTCTTAGAAACATTCCCTGTCTTTCCCCCCAATTTCACATTTCTCTGGGAAAGAACTTTCATTGTCAGCATTCCACACACAGTGGGCATTTGATATGCACTTCTTTGTGATATAAATATGAAACCCTTGCAGGAACTATTATTTATCAATATTTTTTAAACTCTCTCTTTAGTCACCTACTGGTGTGTTTATCCAATTTTAATGAACCTATAATAGGTCATTGCTATGCTTGAAAATGGAAGTTTATCATGTGGTATGGTAAGAGGAACCTCCCAAACAAGAGATTAGATTTGAAGTGTAGGCCTAGATTTACTGTCAATTTGTATGACTTTGTGTGCCCTTCTAGGTGTGACAGAGGCAGGATAAACAGAGGGACATCAGGGAACTCCTGGAATCCAAGGAGCACAGCTGGTATGAGAGAGCGAGCACTGGTTATGAGTCGGAAGACCTGGCATCTAGGTGTGGCTTTGCTGATACAGTATTATGGGACTTCGATGAGGTCATTCACTCGGTCTCTAAATTTCCATTCTTTCATCTGAAAAGGAAGGATTAGTCTTACTGGGTGAAAGCAGCCCATAAAGAAGCTGTAGAAATTTAAGATACAGTTGCCATAGTGTACAAATTTTATGAAAACCATAATAATAGATTTCCTTTGCAAATTCTAAATCAGTGTCTTAAAATATGCAACACATAAACTTCTGGTAGTCTAGACTCATATTATTCTCTTTGATTACTATGATAAATCTCAAACAGGAAAAATACAGAGATATCTTATCCTTAACATTTACAACCTCAGGTAAACATAACACTAAGGGCTGAGTTTTCTTCGTTCGACTCCACCTGACTCCTTTACTTACTAACTCGATTGTGAGTTTATGTGTCATAGGTAAGCACATCCTATGGAAGAATTTAGATTCAGTGTGAAGTCATCAAGTGGCCGCTGTGCAGTGCCCCGAAGTTTGTTCAACGGTCCAGGGCCTCCTTTGCCTTGGTTCATGTTCAAGCAGTTGAATTCATATTTCCTCCTCAAAAGTCAGACATGGTTGAGTAAAAATGATCATGTAAACAGATTTTTGAAACATACCTCTCTTTGAAAAAGCGAGCAAGTACTGTCAAAGCACTTTAGCTTATAGGACAGGCGTCACTGGTGTGAAAGCTGCCCACATTGTAGGAAGGCCTTGCCTGGATGGGGGACAGGACACACCATTACTGATGGCCCATGATAAGATCATGTCACCACTGCTTTATAAACAAAAGCTCTTCAACAAAATCAATGTCAGCAAAAGGTCCACTTATTCTTGCTTTACTGAGCATGAAATGGGATTGAAAGATGGTATTAAATGGATTATTAAACTGAAGAAATGCTGTCTTGTGATCTTTCACACCAAAGCCCCCACTTGAGTCTTGCACTGTCTCAGTGAAAAACCCTCCAAAG
>VMDR010018824.1:0-18835 GCA_007922815.1 Macrotus californicus
TTTTATTTCTTTTTCTTGTCTGATTGCTGTGGCTAGGACTTCCAATATTATGTTGAATAGGAGTGGTGAAAATGGGCACCCTTGTCTTGTTCCTGATCTTAGTGGGAAAGCTCTAATTTTTGCCCATTGAGTGTGATGTTGGCTGTAGGTCTCTCACATATGGCCTTTATTATGTTGAGGAATGCTCCCTCTATTCCCATTTTGCTAAGTGTCTTTATCATAAATGGGTGCTGACCTTATCAAATGCTTTTTCCACATCTATTGATATGATCATGTGATTTTTGTCTTTCATTTTATTTATGTGGTGTATTACGTTTATTGATTTGCAAATATTGTACCATCCTTGCATCCCTGGGGTGAATCCCACTTGATCATGGTATATGAGCTTTTTAATGTATTGCTGGATGCAGTTTGCCAATATTTTGTTGAGGATATTAGCATCTATGTTCATCAGTGATATTGGCCTGAAGTTTTCTTTCTTTGCGATGTCTTTATCTGATTTTGGGATTAGGATGATGGTGGCTTCATAAAAAGAGTTTGGGAGTCTTCCATCTTCTTGAATTTTTTGGAATAATCTGTGAAGGATGAGGGTTAGCTCTCCCTTAAATGCTTTGTAAAATTCTCCTGTGAAGTATCTGGTCCAGGGCTTTTGTGTGTTGGAAGCCTTTTGATTACTGCTTCAATTTCATCAGCTGTTATTGGTCTGTTCAGGCTTTCTGCATCTTCTTCATTCAGTTTTGGAAGATTATATTTTTCTAGAAATTTGTCTATTTCACCTAGGTCTTCAAATTTCTTGGCATATAGTTCTTCATAGTAATTTCTTAAAATCCTTTGTATTTCTGTGGTATCAGTTGGAATCTCTCCTCTTTCATTTCTGATTGTGTTTATTTGTGTCTTCTCTCTTTTTTTCTTGATGAGTCTACTTAAAGGCTTGTCGATTTTATTTATCTTTTCAAATAACCAGCTCCTGGATTTATTAATCCTTAGAATTGTGCTTTTAGTCTCTATGTCATTTAATTCTGCTCTGATCTTGGTTATTTTCTTCCTTCTACTTGCTCTGGGCTTTGTTGTTGTTCCTTGAGTTCTTGTAGGCATAGGGTTAGGTTATTTATTTGAAATGTTTCTATCTTTTTTAGGTAGGCCTGTGTCGCTGTGAACTTCCCTCTCAGAACTGCCTTCACTGTGTCCCATAAGTTTTGGATTGTTGTGAGTTCATTTTCACTTGTTTCCAGAAACTTTTTGATTTCTTCCCTAATCTCAGTCTTGACCCATTCATTGTTTAATAGCATGCTACTTAGTCTCCATGAGTTTGAGTGTTTTGGTGTTTTTTCCTTGAGGTTGGTTTCTAATTTCAATCCCCTGTGGCTGGAGAAAATGCTTGATATGATTTCAGTTTTCTTGAATTTGTTGAGGCTTGTTTTGTGCCCTGTCATGTGGTCTATCTTTGAAAATGTCCCATGTGCATTTGAAAAGAATGTCTATTTTGCTTCTTTGGGATGAAAGGCTCTATATATATCAGTTAAGTCCATTTCATCTAGGGCATTGTTCAATGTCACAATATCTTTGCTGATATTTTGTTTGGAAGATCTGTCCATTTTTGACAGTGAGATGTGAAAATCCCCTACAATAATTGTGTCACTGTTAATATCTTTCTTGAAGTCCTCCAAGGTTTTCTTTATATATTTGGGCCCTCCTATGTTGGGTGAATATATGTTTACAATGTTTATTTCTTCTTGATGGATTCTTCCCTTGAGTATTATGAAGTGACCTTCTGGGTCTCTTTTTATGGCTCTTTTTTTGAAATCTATTTTGTCCGATATGAGTATTGCTACTCTGGCTTTTTTTCCTATCCATTTGCTTGGAATATTTGTTTCCATCCCTTCACTGAGTAGGTCTTTTATTTTGAGATGGGTCTCTTGTAGGCAGCATATGTGTGGGTTATGTTTTCTTCCACATTCAGCTATTCTGTGTCTTTTGATTGGGGCATTTAATCCATTTACGTTTAAGGTTATTATTGATAGGTACTTATTCATTGCCATTTTTTTCATACCTGTGTTCCTCTCTCTTTCACTGTTTTTCTTCCTGTTCTTAAAGCAGACCCTTTAGCATCTCTTGCAGAGCTGATTTGGAGAAGGTATATTTTTGAGGCTTCTTTTGTCTGGGAAGCTCCTTATTTGGCCTTCCATTTTAATTGAGAGCCTCGCTGGATAAAGTAGTCTTGGTTGCAGGCCTCTGGTTCTCATTACTTGGAATATTTCTTGCCATTCTCTTCTGACTTGGAGCGTTTCCATTGAGAAGTCAGCTGCTAGTCTTATTGGGGCTCCCTTGTATATTACTTCTTGTTTTTCCCTTGCTGCCTTTAAGATTCTCTCTTTGTCTTGAAATTTTGCCATTTTAATTATAATGTATCTTGAAGTGGGCCTCTTTGGGTTCCTCTTGATTGGGACTCTCTGTGTTTCCTGGATTTGTGTGACTTTTTCTCTCATCAAATTAGGGAAGTTTTCCATCATTACTTTTTCAAACAGGTTTACTATCCCTTGCTCTTCTTCTTTTCCTTCTGGTATCCCTATTATATGGATACTGTTACGTTTCATGTTGCCCTGCATTTCCCTTAACCCCTCTTCATTCTTTCTGAGCCTCTTTTCCTTTTCTTGCTCTTTCTGGGTGTTTTTTTCTACCTTGTCCTCCAGCTTGCTGATCTGATCCTCTGCTTCATCGAGTCTGCTTTTGATTCCTTCTACTGTGTTCTTCAGTTCAGAAATTTTATTCTTCATTTCCTCTTGGCCCTTGTTGATACTTTCTATTTCCTTTTTCATCTGATATAGTTTGCAGTGAGTTCATTGTAGTTTCCCTGTAGTTTCTTGTAATTCTTTGTGAGCTCATTGAGCTTCCTCATAACCATTGCTTTGAACTCAGTATCTGATAGTTGACTTGCCTCTGTTTCATTTAACATTCTTTCTGAGGCTTCCTCCTTTCCTTTCATTTGGGGATTGTTTCTTTGTCTTCTCATTGTTTGTGAGACTCTTCTTGTTAGCCTCTGCTTTTAAAATTGATCTGTTCTGACTCCCTGGCTTTATGGTGTGAAGTTCTATGATAGAACACCTGTGAGATTCAGTGGTGTAGTCTCCTGATCTCCTGAGCTCGCTGGTCTTGGGCTGCCATTTATGTTGGCTCTCTGTATGTCTTTGGGTTTTGGTTGTTATTGGGTCTTTCTTTGATGGGTCTTTCCCTCCACTGATTAACTGAAGGTCACTCTGTCCACCATGTCTCATATTCTGCTGTGCAGGTGTGGAAAGGTTGTGTTGAAGCTGATTCTTCTGTGTGTACAAGGTTTTGAGGATTCTCTCTCGCTCTTGTTCAGTTGTTCGTTCTGAGTAATTTCTTCACCATTTAGTTGTATTTCCAGATCAGTCCTGGGTTGTTAGTGTGGCTTCCACTCCCTCCTTCAATTTCTTCTGTTGTTGTTTGTTGGTGGTTCCTTTGTTGGTGGGTTTCTTCTTCCAGCAGGTGAACTGGTGTTCACAGCTCCCACCTACTCATCTGATTTTTCAATGTCCTCTGCAATTTTGGGTCTCCAATCTTCATGTATGCTGGCATACCATTGGCTGTTCGTTCTGTTCCTCAGAAGATCGGCTAGGTGTTTCACTTGTGCACAGGGGGAAGTGAACTCCGCTCCCACCTATCTTGCCACCATCTTCCTCCTCTCCATTTGTTTGTTTTAGATTTCACATGTAAGTGAAACCATATGGTATTTTTCTTTCTCTGCCTGATTTATTTCATTCAGCACAATTCCCTCTAGATCATCCATGTTATCACAAATGGAATGGTTTCATTTTTTATTACTGCATAACATTTCATTGCATATATCTGTAAATATATACACATATATATATATAATATATTCTCGATTCATCCATCACTGGATACTTAGTTTGCTTCCACTTGTTGGCTATTGTAAATAATGTTGCAGTGAACTTAAGGGTGCATATATCTTTTCAAATTAGTATTTTCATTTTCTTTAGATAAGTACCCATAAGTGGAATTGCTGGGCCATGTGGTGTATCAAGTTTTAGTTTTCTGAGGAATCTCCATTCCGTTTTCTCCATATTCTCACCAACATATGTTATTTGTTGACTTTTCAATAGCCATTTTGACTGGTGTGAGGTTGTATCTCATCGTGGTTTTGATCTGCATGTCTCTGATGATGAGTGATATTGAACATCTTTTCACCGTATTTGTTGGCCATGTGTGTGTCTTCTTTGGAAAAGTATTTTTCATGTCCTCTGCCCATTTTTCAGTCAAATTGCTTATTTTTTTATTGAGTTGTAGGAGCACCTTATATATTTTGGGTATCCAAAGTTATAATAATTAAAACATCCTGGTACTGACACAAAAACAGACACATAGATAAATGGACCAGAATAGAGAGACCAGCATAAACCTTTGCTTATATGGTCAACTAACCTGTGACAAAAGAGGTAAAAATACACATTAGAATAGCACCAGTCTCTTCAACAAGTGGTCCTAGGAAAACTGGACGGATACATGCCAAACCATGAAACTGGACCTCTCTCCTACACTATATACAAAAATAAACTCAAAATTGGTTAAAGACTTAAATGTAAGACCTAAAGCCATAAAACTTCTAGATGAAAATATAAGAAGTAAACTATTTAACCTCAGTCTGAGTAATATCTTTTTGGACAGATCCCCTCAAGCAAGGGAAACAGAAGCAAAAATAAAAAAAAATTATTTGTTTATTTGTTTTGTTTTTTTCAGAGACTTCATCAAACCAAAAAGTTTCTGCACAGTGAAGGAAACCTCTAACAAAACAAAAACTTCCTATTGAATGAGAGAAAATATTCATAAATGATACATCCAACAAGAGGCTGATATCCATCCTTCCCTTTTGATTCAGAGGCATGAATCTTGCCCAAGATTACAAAACTATTTAGTGAAAAAGGGAGGACTAGAATTCAGGGCTCTTGCCTCTAAATAAATAGTAATATATATTAACTGACACTATAAACCTGCATTTTCTAAGCAAGTTCCACAGAACATCTCATTTAATCCTTACAGTAATACTTTTGGGAAACATGCTGGTATTGCTCCATTTTTACAAAAGAAAAAAATTAAACACATGTAGAGAGCTCAAGCTACAATATCACATAGCTGATCAGTAACAGAACTGGGATTTAAATGGAAGTATTTAGGGGCCAGATCTCCACTCTTATACACGATGTCATTCTACTTTCTTCTGTCCCCATCTAATGGCATTTACACTATACAGACTAAGAGCAACTGAGTATAAGGTCCCTGAGGACTGGGGCCTCATCCCCTTCATCTCCTGCCCCAACACCCAGGAGAGTGCCAGACACAGAATCAGCACTTGTTAAGAGTTTGATAAATGGGATTGAACTTCTCTAGGTAATAAAATTAGGCAATCCCAGATGCACACTTCCTAAAATCAATACAGAATTACATAATTCAAGGACAGTTACTATGGAAGGCTGATTGAAAACTTCCCAGCTTGAAGCCATAATATTTTAAATAATAAAAAAGTTGGTTTGGGGTTTTATCTGGGTTTCTTTAGTACTTCCAAGGTGCCTGACTATGATAAGCACTTACATATGTTATTTTATGTCATTGCTCACAACAACCCTGTAGGACTGGTGCTATTTCTTAAATGAGGTTCCCATTAGTTCATTTATTCCCCTGGGCACTTCTAGGGTCCTTCTCTTATATTCCTCCTCAGTGCCTTAGTGGTTTTAATTTTATTTTTGTTACAGAGGTTGTAATGGGAGTGGGGAGAGCCTAGTAGGCTATATGTCAGTGAGTACTGTGTCAATCTGGAAATAATTTACTTGAAAAATCCAAGAATTGGCTTCCTTTTGTGTGTCTGTGTCTGTCTGTGATGGGACAAAATCATTGCTAGTTCCTCGAGATTTTCTAAGGAATGCCTGAATAGGCCCTGTGTCTAGATTCTGCTATGAAAAATACACATGCAGAATATAGGCTTGCATAGTAATTCACCATCCACTGTGCTGATGTTGAAAAAAGAAGATCAATGCCTTCCCCAAAGAATAACCCTGGTTTATCAAACTCCTGTGTCACCTTCCAGGGCACAGGATGCCTAAGTGATTTATTGGAACATGTATTACAATAATGCTATGACAATTAAAACCCACTATTACAAAGAGCCCTACATAATTATCCAATTTAGTCCTCCCATCAATCCTGCAAAATAGGCGTGATTTACAGAAGACCTGAAATCCAGAGATACTAAGATCCTGTGTGCAAGGTCACACAGAGGAGAAACTGAAGCCAGGGCTGAGGGAAAGCAAACCCCATGGACTTCCCAACTTGTTCTATTGCCTCCCACCAGCTAGGCAGCAGGCCTTCCTGAACCCCATGGGAAATCAATGATCCACCCATACAGGAAATGGGCTGTGATAACAATTGTTTGTGAATATCACATCTTAGATATGTTATTAGCGAAATTCTGAAGTCATGAAAACCATAAAATGCCATGTTTAAAAGATAATATAATTTAACACCTCTACTTTACAAATGAAGGAAACTGCTGAATGAAATTGAGACACACGAAGGTAAACTGTCTTTTCATTCGACCATCATCTGTAGGGCACCCACTATGGGCAGAGCTTTTTCCAGTTTGCACAGGATAGACATACATCTGGTAGAGAGGTAAAACAAATACTCCAATTATTAAAACAATAGGCAGGAGAGTATATGATGCCATCTTCTAGGAATCTCTTAAGCAAACAACAAAAATGTGCTTAAAGATTTATATCCAAGCAGGTTCATTTTAACATTATTTATAATAGACAAAGTTAGGTAGAAACCTAAATGGCTAACAATACCAACAATAGGTAGATGATTATATCAGTTGTGGCACAACTATATAATGGAACACTACACAACCATTCCAATAATATTTTATAAGGATATTTTAATGATATGAGCAAGTGTCCATAATATCATAAGTAAAAACAGCAGAATACAATACTGTACATACAGTTTGAGCATAATTTTGAATAATTTCGCAACAAAATGTTAGTTAGCAGTGGCTAATTTTAGGCAGTGTGACATGGGTAATTATTCTTTCCTTCTTTACACTCTCCAGATTTTCTAAATTATCATAATGAGTATTATGAAAGTGTAAATTTCTTAATTAGGTAAACAAACAACATATTTTTCAGCCCTGGATAGTATGGCTCAGCTGGTTGGAGCATCGTCCCTTAAACCAAAAGGTCGCAGGCTTGATTCCTTGTCCCAGTACATACCTCAGGTTGCAGGTTCAGTCCCCAGTGGGGCATGTACTGGAGGTAACTGATCGATGTTTCTCTCTCATATCAATATTTCTCTCCCTCTCTCTCTCCCTCCCTATCCCTCTCTAAAAAATCAGTAAGTATGTCCTTGGGTAAGGAAGAAGGGAGGGAGGGAGGGAGAAAATATTTTTCAAAGTGCTTGGCAGCCCCTTCAGAGACTACTTTCCCTGGTCCCAGCTAAAAGTAATAGAATGTATGAGTGGAAAGGTAGACAAATAAACAGCTAAGAGTGTGAACTTCTCTCTTTTTGCCTCAGGGAACTGTTGGAGGTTCCTGAGTAAAGTGGTAATACCCAGGGCTGGGCTCTGGGAGAAGCACCCACTATAAGGCAAGGATGGAAAGGGAGAATCTGAAAGCAGGGTAGCCAAGGCAGCTGTGACCCTGAAGGCTGCAGTGGGCGGACGCTGTGGGAAGCATGGAGGGAAGTGGTGCCAGAGAGGCTGCCCAGGCTTGGTGCCGGCCCTCTGTGGAGCTGGAGGAAAAGCCTTCAGTCAGGGGAAGGAAATGCTGACCATCAGCTAAGGTGAGGTTTCAACATGGCCCCTTGGACTTGGTTCTGAGTAAATGAAACACAGATATAGAGGAGAAAATGTTGAACTAATAAGCTTTGACAAAATCCATTTCTCCTTAGCTTAAAAAGCCAGGAGCTGCCATCTGACTCATGGTTAATTTCATTCTGATCATGCTGAATTGCATTACTGACGTCATGGCCGTGCAGGGCACAAGGTAATGGAATCAGTGCTCTGACCACTCCTAGCCATGCCCAGCACTGTCCCCAGACAGAGGAGAGCTGGAAAACCCCTCAACATTCCTTTTACCCTCTTTTTGCACTTACCTTTTTCGTTGTTTTTTTTTTTTCTAGTTTTGAAATTTGCCCTTTTACTCAGTGCCTGACTATCAGAGTCGCACTGCAGAGAGGGTAAATACTGGAGAGAAACAAAGTTACGGGGAGCATGTACCCTACAATATCCACAGTGCCATCTGTATGAGTGGAACTCAGAGCAATAGATGTTGTTTCTTTTTTATTTAGCCATACTTCTCAAGAGTTAATGTATATTAATTTGGAGAGAAAAAAGAGTAATTTTAAAATGTCATGTCACGTCAAAAAAAAGTTTTCAACAGTGGCCTGGGCATCAGAGCTGTCACAGGAGGAGTGGTATCCAAGGTTTACTCCAGTGACAGTGTTTGCAAAAAAGTCACTTAAACATGGCAGCTGCCGCTTCAGACAAACACATTCTTCCAATTGCCATCTTTTTAGATGCCCCTGCACTAGGGTTCACTTTAGGTCCCTGAGGCAGCCTCATCTCTCCATAGTCTCTGCTTATCTTCCACCAGGCCTTTCCACTGTCTTTGAATATCTCACACGGGGCACTTGGGTTTAAACTGCCTCTTTCCTTATGGAACAAAAAGATTATGCCCATTGGAGAATTTTTAGTATTTGGAAGACTTTCTGTTGTTGATGATGATGAAGATGATGATGATGATGTTTTAAACTGGGAACTTTCTTCCCTACTCCCTAGAATTACACATACAGACCCCTGTCATTCTTCTCAAATAAAGACATGTGTATTATATAAATAAATGATAATAAATCTCTGTGAGCTTCAAGGTGAAGCAATGTCTCCAGGGAACAGGAGCGGTTTCCTCAGGAAGAACTTATGGAGGTACTGATTCAGTCTTTCAACCAAAATTCACTGACCCCAACAGAGGCCAGGCAATGTGCTTTACAGCCAGCGAGGCAGAGCCAGAATAAATAAGGCAGGGCACTTATGGCCAGTGGCAGAAAGAGAATGCAGCTCTTGCATTTAGAATGATAAATGCCAGAATGAAGGTCCCCTGAAGACACTTTGGAAACTCAAGGCAGGGCACCACCAGCCAGAGAGGAGACCCACAAGGCTTTCCAGAGGAGCTGATGGAGCTGGTCCTAAAGGATGAGTATGATTTCCAAAGGGCTGTCAGTGTGCCCGATGGAGGGGTGGCATGTAGTAGCAAGGCCAGTTCCACAGGCCGGGTGGTGTGCAGGGCAAGTTGGAGGGTATGGAGCTGATGGGCCGTGTTGGATAGTTTGAACTTCAGATGACAGAGCATCGGGAGCCATTGAAAACTTTCAAGTAAAGAGTAACCTGGAAAATACGTGTGTTTTAGCCATGTGAGAGATGGGCTGGAGGAGACCAGGAAAGAAATAGGTTGAAGGGTACAGAAGGTCATTTTAGAGAAGTGGCTCTCCACAGGGGCATTGCCTCCTGAGGGTGTTCTAGAAACTTACGAGAGCTGAGAGGCACACTGGCATTCAGTTGACAGGGGTTAATAATGCCAGATTAACTGCAATGGGCAGCATGAGGAAAAGTCAAGAGTCCGGAAATAAACCTTTACATTTATGGGCAATAGATTTTGACACAGGTTCCAAGATAATTCCATGGGGAAGGAACAGTCTTCTCAACAATGGTGCTGAGGCACCTGAATATCCTCATGCAAAAGGATGAAGTGGGCTCATCTCATATCACACACAGAAGTAAATTCAGAATGGATCAGAGACCTAAGTTAAGAGTTAAAACTATAAAATTCTTGGAGGAAACCATAAGCATAACTCTTTGTGAACTTGGATTAAGCAATACTTTCTTAGCTATGGCACTAAAAGCATAAGCAACAAAAGAAAAAATAGGTAAATCAAACTACATTAAATCCAAATAATTTTTCATTGCAAATGATACTATCCAGAGAGTGGAAAGACAGCCCACAGAATGGGAGAAAATATTTGCAAATCTTGTATGTGATAAGGGTCTAGTATCCAGAATATATATATTTTTAAAAACTCTTACAGCTCAACAATAAAAAGACAAACAACCCAATTTTTAAAGTGGGCAAAGGATCTGGATAGACATTTCTCTAAAGTAAATATACAAATGGCCAATAAAGTCATGAAAGATGCCCTTTAGTTATTTGTGAAATGAAAATAAAAATCACAATGAGATACCACTTCACACTCACTAGGATGATCATAGGAAAAAAGAGAGGGACAATAACAAGCGTTGACGAAGACGCGGAGAAACTGGAAACCTCATACATTGCTGATGGGCATGAAAATGCTGTTGCCATCTTGAACCGGTCTGGCAGCTCCTCCAAATGGTAAACATAGATTTGCCATGTGACCCAACAGTCCCACTTCTAGTGTGTGTCTGACAGACTTGAAAACATATGTCCATGCAAACATTTGTACAAAAATGTTCTTACCAACATTACTCGTAATAGCCAAAAAGTATAAACCCAAATGGAATCAACTAATAAAATGGATAAACAAAATGTGATGTATCCATGCCATAGAATATTATTCAACCATAAAAAGAAATAAAGTTCTGATACATGAATGAACTTTGAAAATTATTATAAGTGAAAGAAGCCAGACACAACAGGCCACACATATTATATTACTGCATTTATATGAAATGTCTAAAATAAGCAAATCAGTAGAGACCCCCCTCAAAGAAAACTAGACTACTGGTTCCCAGGAGCTGGGGGAAGGCAGTGGATAGTAACTGCTCAGGGGTGCGGGTTTGTTTTGAAACTGATAAAACTGTTGTGAAGTTACGTAATTGTGATGGCTACCTAACTCTAACAACACACAAAAAACACTGAATTATACACGTTGAAAGAATGAATGGTATGTGAATCAGGTCTCAATTTTAAAAATGGACATGTCCTGAATTTTTCAGAAAGGCAACTAATGTACAAAACAAGGAAAGGTGGTATTAGGCTGAATTTGCAAGTTTTCAGAAAGTCACTCTACCCTCCAACCCTCATCAGTATTTAAATGGGACATACCCCACAACTTTATCCTCTGTGGCTGTGGAGGTCACAGTGGTTCTATGCATAGATGCAGATTTGAGTACTTCATTATGTTTTGCATGAGCTTTCACAGCTTGGAGAGAATTTTTATTATAAATTGTTAATTGCCTTCTAGTTCTTCATATGAAGGCATATTGATTTTTCTTTAATGTTTATGGTTTGATTTTATTATCTGTGAATTTTATGTCAGTATAGGAATGGGCATAATCCCATCACATTTATAATGTAATGTGCACTATTTAAAAAGGTATCACTGAGGATAATAGCATTGAGGCTTATCAACCAATTTTCAGATCAGCCCCTCAATACACACACGCCCGGTCACAACCATCATTTAATTATAACCCAAGGCCTTCTACTTTTCCCCTTGGCATGTAAAATCAAAGACAGGTAAAACGGCAGCAACCCCAGCTTTCGGCATTTTCCTAAACGTAAGCCTTCATCCATCAGGCCTCTGCCCCGGCCACTATAAAGACTTCCTTGTAAAGAGCTTAAATTGCTTTCTGTCTTCCTTCTCATTCAGATTGCCATGCCTCGGATGGTTTGGGGAAAGGTGATTTTTGTTGATTGACATTCATGTTTTCTTCCCTGCTCATGTTTAAAAAGTGCAATGGTTATCCCATAACTGACTGGGGTGACCATTGTTTATTCTCAAAGAATCCAATCTTCATGTCGCTGTTCAAGCCGAGTGCCTCTCTAGGATGTCAGGTGCAGATGGCTGTTAGAACTTTTCATTTCTGAGATCATAATAAGTGTTACATTTCCTCAGCTCAGGATGAGTATAAAAACTATAGAGGAACAGTCTAGAAAGGCAGAGAGAGGACAGGTCTACTGTCCAAGTCTGGATTCAGGGTGTATCATCACTTTAACTCTCCAAACCTCCCTTTTTCATGTGAGATGGGAACGTTAATGCCTGTACTTTCTGCATAAGTGAATGTGAAAGCATTTACAAAGTGTTTTATAAGATATGTCTACTCACTTACTCATTTGTGTCCTGAGGGCCACCTACTTGCCACTGGGCCCTGGCTTGGTGCTGGGGACACTACAGTACCCAAGACAGACACAGCTCTGCCTTCATGGAACTCAGAGATTAAAAGGGACACAGGCTCTAATGAATAATGACACAATTAATCCACTTATTACATGGATTGCTTAATGTATCAGAGACATCATTCTAAGACAGTAATGTAGATATACATAATTTTAAAGACTGCAAGGGTTTCTCTCATTTTATGGCTATTCAACAGTTAGTATAATTTTCTTTTAATTGAAATTGAAGTTCTTCTCATTATTTTGTTTATATAAACAATGTTTATAGTAGACATATATTTTGTAAACATTTCCATATCATCCCTTACCTTAAGTTTCTAGAAGTGGAGTCACCAAATATATATATACACACATATATATATGAAATATATATATTTCTAGAAAGTCATACACCAAAATAAAGTCCAGTGGAAGGTAATGAGTGGTTTTGACTTTCTTTTTGAGATCTCTTTAAATTGTCTGAATTTACAATAGGTATATATTGTTTTGTTTATAAGAGATGGAAAGTATTTTCATGTTCTATAAAAACAATAAAACCATCCGCTTCAGAACGTAAACCCTCTACTATTTGGCTCATTGAGTCATCACAGGAGACAATGAAGAGGAGGTGCCAAGAGGGAGGAGGAGGAAGAGATGGGGGTCCTGGCAACCTGGGGTTGCTAGTTGCTCCAACCAGGTGAACTACACTTTGGAATCACCTGGGGATCCCTTAGACATCATTGATATCAGGTTCTCACCTCAGACCAATTAAATATAAATCTTTTGGTAGTGAACCTGAACATGGTTATTTTTAGCAGCTCCCCAGTTGACTCACATGGTTCAAAATTATTTTAAGGGGCTGAGAACCCCTGGGAGTCTAACTTCAAAGACCAAGGAGATCTCTGCATCATCCACCTGCATGTGATACTCTACTCATGATGCAACAGCCCTCACCAGCAATACTTGAATTATCAAGTCCAGGGGTTTCGGGAGAAAAACAAATTAGTTGGACAAGTGAAGGCTGATCCAAATCACCTTCCAGAGCCAGCTGTCCACCAGTGTGAGGGGCCTCCCCTCTGACTGCTTTGTGGGTGGGCACACCAGAGGTCAGCATGGTTTGACAGGGGGATTGCTTCAGGAAGTGGCGTGAAGGTCTGACTGCTTGGGAGTAGAAAGAGCTTCTATTTGAAAGTACAATGCTAGAATTCATATCTTAAGAAATTATAAAGTGCCTTCTTTTTCCTTTCACCTTCTCTGTTCACATCATTGTGTCAACTTATTCTCTAAATTAGTCTGTGGAAATGACAACACTAATTTACGTCAGCGTTCTGGATTTTTTTAAGGACATGAGCTTGGCTGTCCTGGCATAGATCAATCATCACTTAGGATCCAAGAAGCACAGGTTGTGTCACAGTGGACTTGGAAGCATCAAAGAGACCCAAACACAAATGCCCTTTCTCCCTGTTTTCAGTGTCTTAAAAGAGTCCTCCTCGGTCTCTTCACAAGCTGCTTTCCAGCAGACTCCTACTTTCCAGGTCATTGGAAATACTGGCGTGCCCCCCTCCACTAGGAAACGTTAGATTCTCCCTCCTTCTGTCTGGGAGCTGGGTGAGTTTTCATCTCCAGATAAGGCGGTGATAGTATTTTGTAATCAGATGGGCAGTCTGCTATCTGACAAAGTAACAGCATTTCTTTTCTTCTAATGTCAAACAGGATTGCCTGGGTGCTTCAAGCCTGGGTGCACCAGTATTTGAATTTGGATTTTTGTTGTTGTTGAATAGAGGTCTGTTTTCTCTGTTTATGCCAGATGGTTAAAGTGAGATTTCCTATTCTTATGAGTCCTTAAGACACTAAAGGAAGATAGAGGATGGCAAATCAATTAAATGTTCATAGTTGTTAAAAGGTTACTGGGTACAAGACACTGCTTGGCTCACCATGGGCTAATATAAGGTAGATTTATTCGAAACCATGCTTAGAAAAACTGACAGTCTCCTAAACCATAAATAACTGTGTATTTTTTCTTTAATAATAATATTAGCTAATATGAACTTAATTGAAAGACTTTTTTGGGGGGGTAGGGAGGAGCTGGGAGAATTTCAAATTAAAGAACAAAACTTGAAGTTGATAACATTTTAGTACTTTTAACCAAAGGCTCTTTTGATTATGTGGCATATATTTTGCTGCCAAGGATAGCAGAATTGTAGTAGATTGGAGGGAAGAATAACCAAAAGAGACAACAAAAGAACAGTTTGAGCCCTGGCTGATGTGGCTCAGTGGATTGAGTGCCAGCCTGTGAACCAAAGGGTTGCGGGTTTGATTCCCGGTCAGGGCACATGCCTGGGTTGCGGGCCGGGTTCCCACTAAGGGGCACATGAGAGGCAACCACACATTGATGTTTCTCTCCTTCTCTTTCTCCCTCCCTTCTCCTCTGTCTAAAAATAAATAAAAACTTTATAAAAATAAAAAATAATAAATATAAAAAATAAAAAAAGAAGAACAGTTTGGAATAAACCCTTAAGAATGTTAAGAATGAGTACATCACTTACTACTAAGTTAAGCTGTTTGTTCCAATTTGGTCAATTAAGCTCTCCAGGGCCATGACTCATACCCTACATGTGTAGGGTGATGCTCTGCCACAAAGTGCTGTTCTACTGTTACTGCGTTAATAATAGAGGAAGGGAAAAAGGGACTTTGATAAGGAGGAAGGAAGAAAGATATGCTTTCTGATTCTGTTTGGAAAGAGATGAAGAGCCAGGAGAATGAATTGGTTGTGAGGAACAGGGAGCAGGGACAGTGCATCTCTGATGGCCAGAGCATATGGCTTTAGAGCCTGACATCCTGACCCATCCACATTCTAATTTTAGAGCCTTAGATATGTGCCCCAACTTCTCTGGCCCCAAGCGTCCTCTTCTGTAAAGGGTACCATCACTGTTCTGATCTTATTTTGGAGGTTATTATGCACAGACTCTACAGTTATGTTGTCTGGTATAATAGCCACATGTGGTTATTATTAATTAAAATCAAATAAAATTTAAATTCAGTTCTTCAGTTACACTAGCCACATTTCAAGTGCTCCATAGCCACCTGTGATCATGACTACCATACTGGACAGCATGAGAACATTTCATCATCACAGATAGTTCTGCAGGACAGGGCCATTCTAGATGGCCCACTGCTCTGGAGCTACATGGCCTGGGTTCAAATCCCAGCTCTGCCAGTTAGCAGCTGTGTCATTCTGAACAAATGCTTTAACTACTCTGTGCCTGTTTCCTCACCTTTAATTTGGAAATAGTTAAAAATAATATCTCCCTCATAGGGTTGTTGTAAGAATAACATATATAAATCAGTTAAAATCATGCCTGGTACATAGTAAGCGTATGTAAGTGATGCAATTTTTTGGTGAAGTTTACCCAAGATATTCTCTAGGCAGCCAGAGCACATCGGAGAACATGAGCAAGTATTTCTACCTCAGATGTGCAAACATAGAAGACAGAGAGGGAAACACTCTTTTTTAAGCACTATGATTTGCATTTTAGACGTATAAGCATTTAACATCTCAGTTTTTAGCCTCATAATAAAAGATTCTCTTTTCATCTATTTTACCCTTTATCTACTTGCAACAGAATAAAAGTGAGAGTTCAAAATAATAAACGGGACTGTGTTAATCCTGTGATGTGCCTCAAGGGGAGTTCACCCCTGCTTATTTAGAGATTTTACACTAACCAAATGGAATGGGGGTTCCGGCCATACTCAGACCATAAGCAGGAAGGACTTACACCGTCAACATTTGCTATGATAGATGGACCCCATTCAGTATTCCCAGTTCCGGCTCTGAACACAGGCTCATTTGTTGGGAGACCCTTCAGTGGTCACGTATGAAATGCAATTTGGCCCATTCCCCTTTCCCATCCCACTTGGTTCTTGTGAGATTGCACTTCTTATGGACAGAGGTCCATGAGCTCACGGATCTCTCTGATGCAGAACATAGTAAAGTGGGCTCTTCTTAGATGGATTCTAAACATCAGGCATCATGACCATTTCTTCTGGAAAAGGCATAAAAAAATAGGTCAGATCTGGGCTGATGTCTTCTGGGGGAAAGGAGGAGGTCAAAGACACCAGGGCAGCAGGTCTACTAGCCTCAGTCCACAAGGGTAGTTTACACTTTCGACCTGAGCTTCAGATTGCAGGGGGGCAGCAGTCTGAGGTCAGCTCCAAGCGTGGGCCAAAGTGCAAAGATGACCAAACAGTCCAGATGGACCCAACAGTTCATAAGGCCTCTGACTGTCTACCTTAAGGAATATTTATATTCTTGTTCATATTTGTCAATCAAATTCCCCCCATTTTTATGTTGAACTAAAGAGCATTTAGACAGTCTCCTTTCCCCTTGTAGACCACTCTTTCAGTAAAACATCCCAGACATCCCAGCATAATGGTTTCTTGATGCTGACTCACACTAACACATGGCCACAGCTCAATACCATTGTGATCCCACTTAATCGTAGACACTATATTAAGAACTACAAGTGTAGCAGCAGTAAGGATCTTCTGGAAGATGTGTTCTTCCTTTTAAAATTCTGTCAGACTGAAAAAGAAAAAAAATCACAACAGATTATTCCTAAAAGCGTGACAGGAGAGTACGACGTAGCTTGCACACGGCAAACACATACAACGCATGGCTGTCACTGCGGAAAGAGGAAGTGAGAGTGTTCCAGCAGGACTTGAATGACTGTGATGAATGCCTCTGACAGGTCAAGGGAGGGAGATGAGGGCTAAAAGGCGTTCACTGGATTTAGCAACATGGAAACCACTGATGACCTCAGCAAAAGAAATTTTGGTGGCGGCAAGGAAGACGTGGAAGGCCTACTAGAGATGGCTAATAACTGGCAGCTTATGAAGAAGTAGAGCCACCACAGCATGGCAACAGCTGAAGAGGACAGGGGGTTTGTGGGAGGAAGGCTGTTTTTGCTTGTTTTGTGTGATAAAACCTGTTGAGAGTTATTAGAATTCCTAGAACTGTCCATGGGATACCAGAACTAGTTGCTTTTGGTGGGTGGTCAACATGGAAAGAAAGAAAACCAAGCTAAGAGAAGCCAGGGTCATAGGACTGAGGTACTTGCTTTAGGGACAGATTTGATCTTCCCAGCAGGATGTTGGCCTGAACTTCTTTGGCAGCTGGGAGAATCCCACCCTCCTCCAGGCTCCTGGTCATTCAAACCTGCTGTGTGAGGTTGCTTTCGTAATCAAGTTAGAGCTTCCTCTGGGCCTGAAAATCCAATCCTCAAAGTGAATGGAATGATAATGATGATGATAATCTTGGCTAACCTAATTCTGTGTGGGGAGCGTATCCTCAAACGGCTGCACAGTGAAGATGTGTAGAAGCATAAGCACAAAACCAAGGGTAGTTCTTCCTGGCCACCAAGTGGCACGTTTTATTTTGAAAATTTTTTTCTTCTGATTGTAAAGGAATACATGCTGGCCACAAGAAAGATGGAAATAGAAATCATTCCTAGACCCACCATACATAGATCCATACTTTAAAATGTTAGCACTTAAGTGAAATTCTATCATACTTCATGCACAGTTATATTAGTTTTAATTTATTATATCCTGAGCAGTTCTTATGTCCTTGAATATTATTTTAGAACAATATTTTAATGTTTGCTCACTATTTCATTCTTTGAATGGCATAAAATTCATTTCACTCTGTTCCTATTTTTGAACACTTAGGTTGTCTCCACTTTTTACCTCTACAAATAGAACTGCAGTAGATGCCCCTGAGAAAAAAGTGTTTTGCACCTGACTATTTCCACATGATATATTTACTTCCCCAAAACATGTGTGTTCGTTCACATCCCACCATCTGGGTATGAAAGTATCCCTTCTTTGACCACCTCATCAGCAATGAGTATTTTTATTTTTTTTAACCTTTGCCATGTTAGTAAGAGAAAATGTCTCCTTTTATTTGGCATTCTTTTGAATACTTGTGATAATGGACATATTGTTCTATTTTATCAAATGTTTAGATTTGCACTGATAATTGTATGTTACAGTGCTCTGTGAGGAATACATTTGAACTTAAAAACTTGCAATCTGGGAAAATTTTAACTTGACAGCTTGGAAGCAAGCACTTCTCCATCAAATAGCCATAGGTTAGAAATTTATTTAAAAGTCCCCAGATGAAATCTGGCATTCTTCTGTGACTTAGGGCTGCTGGCATTGAAATATGCTCTCCTAGCTTTCAGATTTCCTAATGAAAAGACATAGCGACAGCTGAGGGAGAAACCCCCTCCAGAGAGCGTTCTCTGGGCTGTGGGTCTAGAGTGTACCCGAGGGCCTGCAGCTCACAAACTCTGTGTAGGTGTCATCCTCAAAGTAGACTCGGGAGCCAGAAATGAAGAGGGCAAGCAGATCTCTATTTTTCAAAAATGTGTTACATTCCTAAGCTGTCAAAAGTCTATGGTTTAGGAGGGTTTTACTACTCAGCTTCAGTAAAACTGTTTTAAGGTCTCCAAGGAGCTACATGAAATGTCTATATCAAAAAGTACAATTCTAACCTTAACTGAATTTTAATAATTTCATGTTTAAAATTTTAGGATTGTAATAGTGTGGATTTT
>VMDR010018825.1:0-18834 GCA_007922815.1 Macrotus californicus
GAGCCCCTCTCTGTCCTCTCCTGTAGGAGAGCGAGCCCCACTCTGTCCACTTCTGTAGGAGAGCGAGCCCCACTCTGTCCGCTGCTGTAGGAGAGAGTACCACTTTGGCTTTCACAGTAACAGGAGGCAGAAGTCCTGGTTCCTCACTTTGTAGTCTCCCCATTTGCCCCTTAATTCTTCCTCATATGAATGGTTTCCTTCTATTTTGGAATCAGGGCTTCTTCACTCTAGGTCTCTCTTTAGCTTCAAAATGTGTTCTGGAAATCCATGGGCTGTTAACAGGTGCTTTGGGAAGGAGGGTGTGTGAGAAGGGTTACATGGCTAAATAAATTTGGGATACTATTTTAAACAACATTGAACATTAAAAATACCGCAGATTATCTTAGAATTAAAAAGTTTGTATGATTATAGAATCTTTTTTTGCAGAGTATCTGGAAGATGGCTGGCAGTCAGTGTCCCATGGAATGTCCTTTCAGAAATGCTCTTTCAGTATGTCATGGTGTTCTTTGTAGCAGAATTCTAAGAGCAAGTTTCGAGGGTGACTGGGATACTATGTGGTCTGGAGAGAGAACCCAAATTTGAATAAGTTATATTTTACTTAGTGGCTGTGGACTTTTAACTGTCTCCTGTGTGATAGTCATGTGAACTGAACAAATAAACTTAATCATGGTAGAATGGAGCGCGAGAGTGACACTAGTGAAAACGGAATTTAGGAGAAGCGCCCTGGAAAGTAGAGTGAAATTAGACATAATAATGAACCAGTGCTGTTAACCTATAAAATACTCGGAGTTACTGAGCAACCTGTTTATGACCCCTTCTTGCTCTAATTAAACTTTTCAAGTGTAGGCATTGGCTGTAAGTACAGAGACTCTCACTTTATAGCTTTAGTTACTATAATTGTAACATGTTGCAAAACTATTGTCTATTTGAAACAATTTTATTCATTCCTTTGTGGTAGTGAAGAGGAGAGCATCATGGGCTCATGCGATTTTAGAATCCATTGTAGTGTTCAGTATTATTTTGTTTAAGGTCACAACTTTCAGCTCAGCTGCTGTTTTCAGACTTTCCATCGAGGGTGGGAATTTTACTGTTATTTTATAACATTGCATCTGTGACGCTGTGGGTTTCAAGTGTCAGCACCTATTAAATGTTGCTACAGGAACCAGAAAATGCAGTCCTTTTATGAAAGAGAAAAACCATGTATAATTGATGCTGCTTCAGCACTTTGTGAGCAGTAGGAACTTTGTGACGACTATAAACTTCTGGGTATTAGAGGGGCAGATGATGATAATAGAGGTAGTTCAACTTGATTGTTTAAAGACAAAAAGCTTATAGGGGGATAAATGTCTTTTTCTCTCTCTTCTAAGATACATTTATTGTTTGTTCTCTTTAACTCTTCCCCAGTACCGCCATTCCTCTTACTCCCAATCTAACTGTGCTCAAAAGTGCTACTTGTGTGGATGAAAACATCTTTTAAAAATGCATGCAGGTTAGTTCAGTCATGTGTAGTCATTTGACTTTTGCTTTTATCTCAAGTTGCTTGTTCATCACTGTAGGGCTAATCAATGAGAAAACCTTCCGTTCAGCTTCACTCGTGGAGATAAGACTTAGATTTACACAGAGTGGCCGTGGCAAAGACCTGTAAGTGGAACACCTCAACGCGGTACATCCCCGTTCTGAGTCAACACGCTGGTCGAGAATGGGGCTCTGGCTTCAGGCGGACTGTGTGACTGGTAGTACCTGGATGATTGCAGCGGGTTACTTATCTGTCATCTGTAAAAAATAGACGTACGAGTAGTAGCTTACTTTGCCAAAAGGTTGAAAGTTGGTTTAGGATTTTTCCTTTTCTGGTGATTCATAGTTTTATTTTGTCAGCTATTTTTCCCATTCTGTTTTTGAAGTTTTTATGAAGCCTGTGGTAAAAGAACTCCAATGCTATTTTTTGGTGAAGTTTAATGGAAATGTCTAATGCAAAGATGTAAATAACTTTATTCACTTAAAGTAGTGAAAACTTGGTGATGTGTTGCTAACTTTGGACTTCATGGACTAAAGATTACACAGTGTCCATAAATGCCTGTTGTGTGGTCTTACAGTGAGTGTGGAGAGAATAAGCATTGCACACCGGTGTTTTCTAAACTATACATTTCAGGAGATAAAAATGAATATTCTGAAAATCAAGAGTTCAGTGGATAGGAAAGACTGAGAAAAACAGCTCATTGCTTCCCTCTGGATATTACTGTACAAAGCACATTACCATAGTACAAGTCTTTTAAAGTTCTGCAGTATAGAAACCTCTTTAACTTTGTTTTACCTAGAGTTTGCCTAAGTCATTGGACCTTTTTGAAGAGGAACAGCTGGTTTGCAAAGCTGTTCCTGCTAACCTGGTGATTTTTTTTTCCGGTAGAGTGCGATCATTTGTAACACCAGTTGCCTCTCTTACAGAATGGTACAGAATTTGAGAGAGAGGCTGTCCTGGCTGTGAAGTAGAACACAGCGAACTGATTTTATGAGGGTTTTGTAAGAGCAGTGCCGTTGTTCCCACAACCAGAATCCACCCTTTAATATCTGGCTTACTGGGAGGGGAATGCCCCAGTTGGCCCAGATGTTACCAAAAGCCATCCAGCGTCACTTAGAAGTGCTCTGTCCTAAGATTAAAAAAAAAAAAATACTTGTTTGAAAAGATTAAGAAAAGCCCACAGTGGCCAAATCCCCATTTTGAAATTGTATTGCTAGCTAACTATGGCTGTGCCCTGACCAAAAATCATAACTGAGAAACATTTAAAAATAGACTAAAAGCTCAGGTATGTGGTACAGCTGAAATACTGATATGATTATCATAAAGCTTTTCCCTCTTCCATACTTATAAAGATTTTCTTAGAGTTTAAGTTTTAAAACAAAATAATATTTGCAAATGTGGTGCTTCTGTTGCTGCCTTTTTGCTGCATGCCTTACCCATTTCTGACTGATGCATGCTGAGCTGGCAGTTTCTTCCAGGAGTCATGGCTGTGTTGCATTGCTTGAGGTTGTGATTAAGTGGTCATTTAAAAAATATATATAATACCTATATAATATAACATATATGTAAATATGTATTATACAACACATATAATACATATAAATATATATTATATATATTATATATATATTATATATATATTATATATATTTTTGCCTTTGTTCCTGTGGGAATCCCAACTAAGTATAGCAGCTCTTGGTTATCCTGATTTTACTCAACCTCTGTTTGCATCTGGCCCAATTGATTTGTCTGTATTAAAGGTAGCTAAATGGGTTACATCATTCCTGGATCTTATTGGCCTTATTAATCATGCTTCTTCCCCCCCATTACTGCTAAGTAATCTGTAACCTCTTCATTACATGTGCCCATCAACTGAAAATACTGTGAATCCCACACATCCAGAACTTCTGTTTAGTGGAAGGACTTTTACTAAACATGATCCTTTGTTCATGTCAACATCCTGCTTAGTGCCCTACTGATAGCTTTCAGAGGAGCATTTAAACTCCCTAGCGTGGCGTACGAATTTTTAATGATACGGTCCTTGTCTATTTCCCTAATCTTTTTCTTTACTTTTAGAAAATAAATCTAAAGTTTACAGAAAACTTACAAGTACGATACAGTGTTTTCCCTTCTGAACCAATTGAGAGTGAATTGCCTCCTTGATGCCTTATCATTTCCAGATATGTTTGTATTTTCTACATTCCTTTGATAATCATATGCAACTATAAAAATCTAGAAATTCATACTGATGTATTGCTTTCATCAAGTCCTTAGTCCTGATTCAAGGTTATTAGTTGTCCTGATAATATAGCAGAGGATTCAGTTCAGAATCGCATGCTGTATTTGGATGTCATGCCTTAGTGTCATCCATTCTGGACCAGGTCTGCAGATTTTTCCCAACTCTTGTGACTTTGACACTTTCGAAGATGGCAGGCTAGTTATTTTGCAGCATTTGTAGTAACCCTAACCCTAACCCTTTTCCAGGTGGGAGGAGAGAGAGAAGTGGCTTCTGTAACCCTCTCAAGAGGAACAAGACGTTTCCTTTCAAGGAAACTCTCACAACATCTCTCCTGTCTCATTGTCCACTGTTAGGTCTCAGGTCTGCCCCTGAGCCGGTCATAGCATTGGTGGGATTTTGTGATTCAGGGGCTCTGTAAGGGAAGTGCAGATAACAATACTAGGATTCTCTGTCGGATAAGAGAGTGGATTCTGGGTAAACCACACGTGGCCTAACTACGCTTGGCATTGTGGTTTACAATTTACTCAGCACTTTCCTTTAGGAATTATTAGTGCTACAGTACAGTTTTACGGGGTTCTTATCTTTTCCCTGACCCCCTTTAAGTAATGCCTTCTCTACTATGTGGTTTTGATTTATGGATTCTGAGCCAGCATTATTGCGTGGAAGACAGAAAGGATGCATTATAGATAGCTCTAAATTAATTTTAATTTTATAATTGCAAATGATCATTAAAAAGATACTTTTCTCATCCATGCCATCTTTTGTTGGCTTATTCCTCTCTTAATGCCTATAAACTGTTTATGGTGTTCATTTTTGACAACTAATTGACTTGCCTTGGATTATTAATGATCTTTTCGCATATATCATACCAAGGATCATTTCTTATTGTATCTCTAATGCAAATTCCAGTGTGTCTTTATTGCTAGTGATAGCTGCAGAAGTGTGGGTTAGGAGGTCTGTTTAAAGTCAATTTAATAAATATTTAATGTGCACAATAAATATCATGTATAATGGAGTGTGGGAACAATAAAGACAAACAACGTGTGGTTCCTGCCCCCAAGGAGTTGAGCAGAATTGAAGTGTGTGAAAAGAGGCACAGGAGAAAGATTATGTTGATGAAGGAGAGTGGGACGTGGACAAGCATCAGTCCTGGAGGAGACGTTTGGGCTGTTCCAAGGACGCTAACATTTCATGAGTTAGAGGTAGGAGAGGGCGCTTTAGATGGTGGGAAACAGTGGAAGGCAGAGTATGGAGGCAGCCAAGCTCAAAGGCATGTGGGTGGAGCAGAGCGAGGGAATGGTGGGAAGTGAGGTTGGAATGGAGAGTCGGGCATTTCAGCTGGCTTAGTGCATCATTTGAGTTTGACGCTGTAGCCTTTGGGAAGCCACTGAATACATATTTGTTTTTAAAGCAAGGAGACTTGGGAATGGCTTTCTATCAAAGCACAAAAGCCTTAAGGTTTGTAGTCTTTTGTTATGATAGAATATTTTGTTAGTATACACACTAATTCATTTTAACAAATATTGATTCTGTACCTTTTCTGCGGTAGGTACCAGTTCCTGAAGATACAGCAGTGAATAAGGCAGGCACGGCGTCTGCTGTCATGGAGCTTACATCATAGTTTGGGAGAGTCAGGAAATAAACATATAAATAAATAGGATTATTTCTGACATTGGTAACAACCATAAAGAAAATAAGCATATGTGACATAACAGTGTTTTGGGTGATAATGTAGATTGGTTGGTGATGGAATGAAGTCTGTGGTTTTGGCCTGAGGAACCAGGTGAATGACAACATATAATATTTACTATGTCCTGCGTGTCAGGCACTGTCTAAGCTGTTTCCATGGCTTATCTTATTTAATCATCACCCAAAGAAGGCAGCGTTATCCCTTTTCACAGACGAGGAGACGGAGGCACAGTTCTGCATTCTCATAGCTAAGTAAGTGGGGGTAGTAAGTTACTTATTCTCATAGTAAGTGGGGGTATCAAGACCCAGATCATTTGGTTTTAGAGCACACACAGTCTTAGCTGCAGTCACTCAGTTGTGCTGCCACCACTGAGCGAGAATTATGTGATGGGCGGACTGCGGGGGTCGGGGGTGAGAATTAAGAAATCTGCTTTGGCCATTTTAAGTTTGAGTAGTAGGCCGTTCATATGCAACCCTGAACGTGCATTAGTTATTGGTAAGGTTAGGACTAAAGATACAAATTTCAGATTCATCAGCTTATTGGTAGGCATAGCCATGGACTAGATGAGATTTCATACAGAAAATGTGTCGTTAGGGAAGAGAAAAGGACCAAGCGTCGACTCTTGAGGCATCCAAAATTTATAGCTTGGATGACAGTGGAAGAGGAGCCGGAAATGGAGAGTGGCCAGTGAGGGAGAAGAAAACTAGGAGAAGACTGTCAGGAAGCAAAATAAGTTCCAGAAGAAAGGAGTATCACATCTGGTGAGTGTGTCTAAAGTGCAGGCAAGAGCCAAGTGGAGTCGGATGAGGAGCAACTGGAAGCAAAGTAAAAGCCACATAGGTGGTTCTTTAGAGAGGTTTCCGTGTAATGGGGAGCAAGGGAATTTGGTGGCAGGTAGAGGGGACCTGGGTTAGGGAGGTTTTCAGGCATGAGGGAAGATTACGGTTGATGAAGATGATACAACAGGAGAAAAAACTTAGGGGACATACACACAGGGATTGGGCTTTGATTGGAGCAGGGCACTTGCTTTTTGTTTCGTTTGTTTTTTATAGTAGAGAGTGGAGGCTGAGGTTAGAGTTACAGGTGAGTTGGTAGATTTTGTGGTGGGAAGATAAAGCAGTAATTTCTGATTGCCTCTATTATTTCAGTAATTTTTAGGACAAAGTAATGTGATGAGAGTGTTGGGAGATGTTAGAATTACTGGAAAATTAAAAAAAATTTTTTTAAAGATGTTATTATTTATCTTTAGAGAGAGGGGAAGGGAGGGAGAAAGAGAGGGAGAGAGGTTGTCTCTTGTAAGTGCCCTGTCTGGGGACAGGACCTGCAACCCAGCACGTGCCCTTCCGGGGAATCAAACTGGCCACACCTTTTCTTTCGCGGGACTATGCCCATCCAACTGAGGGGATGTATGTGTCAGGGTCCCCAAGACCACCCCCAGTTTAGGTGTTTTACTAGGAGGCTGAGGGGCTAGGGCTCTGGACCTATTATTAAAATAGTAATTTTCAGAACATTACTGTTCTTATCCCAAACAAATCAATGTTGTATTTCCTCATTCGCTCTGTCAGTAGAACTCTTCTTTGCCTGATGGCTGTGGTGCTACCCAGAACCGGTGGGTTCCCTCCCTCCCCCTTTTTTACTAAGGGTGTGTCCAGCCCAGGGTTATTTAAGTTTGGATCTGAGTGTCTGCACAGTGCTCCGCCCCACTCCTTTTCCCTGCCTCCGAGTTGGGATACTTGCAGAAGCTCTAACTCTGGGTGGAGGGTAGAGGGTGCTCAGGGCAGGGCCCGAGGTCTTGCTTGCCCTGCCTCAGTGCAGGCATAGGGTGTCTGCCACAGGGGACTCACCAGCCAGAGGTGGGCAAGCCTGTGAGCTCTGGTCTTCTGGGGGTCCTGGGAGAGCTGCTTTTGAGGGCCTTGTGCCTACTGGACCCAGTATCCAGGACAGGAGCCCTCATCCAGCATCACAAGGGCTGGGACAAGCCTGGTGGCCCTTGGCTGGCTGACTTTGTCCCAAGGTTGGGGAACTTGGCCTGGTGATACCCTTGAGAGCTATATTCCGAGAAACCCTGGAGTTCCCCAGGCATATCTGGGATGGGAAGTAAGGACTAAAAGGTAGGCTGAGGGGCTAGGGCTCAGAAGCTACGACCTCTACCAGGGTCTGGATAAAAACCAGAGCAGCCAATCGGGGAAGAGAGTTCTAATGATTAAAAGGACTCCTGAAAAACTAAAGACAAAAAACTAATTGTAACGTTAGAGGGGTTTTGGTAGGGTACCAGACTGACCTAGTTTGGTTTGGTGTGGGTTCTCACAGGACTCCAACTGTCCATGCTCCAGTGTGCTGTATTGGTTTGGGGTACGGCGACTGGAATTTGGGAGAATGGTGAGGGGGCAGGCAGCAGGCCTGGCTTTGTGTCAGGACCATGGAACAGGCACTAACTAGACAGCTACTGATGAAGCTTGGCCACCAGTAGCAGCAAGTCTGTCGCAGGGGACCACAGAGGCAGTTCTGGCCCAGAGAGACAGTTCTGACACCCCAAATCCCTGTGCTGAGATCCACTGCCGGCCAGCTTCCTTTTGAGTGAGGGGAAGTGGGGGAGGGCCGAGAAAATGAGCCCCACCGAGGCAGCCCTCCTCATATGCTGCAGACGGTCCCTGTTTGAAAACAGCCGCCAGGGTGGAGTCCGTTGCCTGGTGTCATCATTCACTTACACCTGAGGGTCAGTCAGTGAGAATCAGATTAAAAATTTGTGTTCAGATACAAATGGTCAGTTTCACTTTGAAAAGGTCTGTTAAACCTCAGGATTGTGGTAGTCTAGGGTAGTGGTCTTCAAATTGAGCTATCTGTGCAGTGCGTGAAGTCTTCCCAAGGGCTGTGCGGGTCCGTGTGCTTTTACGGGAATCGAGTTCCTGATCCTCAGCCGTGCTAAGTATTCCTCTCTGAAATCCAACTGTCAGAGAACACTCTGAAGCCTGCTGACTTTCTTTCCTGCTCCCATTTCACAACTGCCCACCTCCCTTTTATAAGATAAAGGCGGACTTCTTACTGGTCTCACATCTTGCCATGGTGCATTGCTTTGGGTTGTGAACTCTCCTGGGTGCACAACAAAAGGGACTGTTTGGGAATGCATATCTCCCAGGGGAGGGCCCAGAGAAAGGGCTCCCGTAAAACGCAGTGAAGCAGGTATTCTGTTTCACTCGCTTACGAACCAGTGGTAAAGCTCTGTCATCCGTCTTTCTGAACACTCTGAAGCAAAGGCAGTTGATACGGGGCTATGTAAGAACACATTCATTTGAGTTAAAAATTAAAGTCAGACTTTTTCTAACAGAAAATAAGTCATATTTTTGCTGATTGGTTTGACAGTGAGGACCGGCTTTGCCATTAGATTATATGGTGGACATTTCCCATAAATTTTTATAAATTCCAGGTTTTGATGGAATTCTATTTAAAGCATATACGCAATATGAAATATGTTGGAAATTACATCATTTACAACCATTAAACCTATAATTAAATATTTGAGCTATAATTTAAAACTGTTCAGGGGAGTACGTCGTTTTTCCAAAACCTTTGCAGAGACAGTCTGTGAACAAAAATACTTCATGACCACTGCCAGAGTGTTGCATTTAGCAAAAAGCTGGGTTACAGGCTCAATCTGAGGGGCCTGGCTTTGAATCTTGTCCCTGGCAATATTGGCTTTAGAAGTTACTTTAAAAACCACTTAAGTTTTATCCAGTATATCTATTCCTAGTTTTTAAAGAGGTTTTAAGTTTTTTTGTTACTTTACTATAAGTGAGTGTAGAATTTCATCCTTTTTTTGTATTTGTTGAGGTAATCATACGATTTCTCATCTTTATTCCATTAATGAGATTGACATTAAAGTTTGAATATTGAATGCATCATGCGTTCCGGGATTAAACCCAATTTAGTTGTGATATAATAGGTATTACGGACTTGACTTACTAGTGCTTTAATTATGATCTTTTGCACTGTGTACACAAGAGAGATTAGCCAGTAGTTATAGTGTCTGTGGAAGGTTTTAGTATCAAGAATATGCTGGCCTCATGAAACAATTTGGAAAGTATTCTCTCATGTGATGCTGGTACCATTTCTACTTTAGATATTTGAAAATTTGGAAGAATTCAACGACAAATTTACCCCATCCTGGAGTTTTCCTCCTGAAAAGATTTTTCAGTAGGGATTCAATTTCTTGTTAAATATAGAATTAGTTAAGTTTTCTATTAGTGTTTGTTTCATTTGACAAGTTGAGTTTTTATAGGAATTTGCTCACTTAATTTGAAAATTTATTGGCATAAATTTGTTCAAAATAGTAATTTTCTGTTTACTTTTCTAGCATCAGTTACTGTGCACATTTTCACTTCGGATGTAGCTTATTTATGGCTTCTCATTCTTGATCTTTTTAGAGATGTGGCAGTCTTGTTAAAGAACCTGTGTTTTGCAGTGTTGATTTTTCTTCTATTATTGTGTTACTGTTCTGTTTCAAATGCTTTCTGATTTCCTATTTCTGTTTTATTTTTGATGTAGGGTTGGTTAGAGGTATGTATCAATTCCAGTGTTTCTGTTGCGGTTATTGTATCTGTGTCCCTTAGACCCAGCTTGTTATTCAGATCGTTCAGATTTTTATCTGCTTCACATGTCAGTTACGCAAAATGTGTACTGAAGTTACCTATTTTGATGGGATGTTTGCCATTTTTTCCATATAATGGTGTCAGTTTTTGCCTGTTGTGTATTTTGAGGCTAGATTAAGTGGGTGCAGTGTTGAATTACTGCATTTCCCTGATGAATTGACCTTTTTATGTAATGACCGTCATCTTCTAGTGAGGATTTTTGCCTTAGAGTTCCCCCGTTTTCTCTAATATAAAAAAATGCAGCTTTATTTTGGTTATTTGTCTGGCTTCCCTTTTTTATTCTTTTATTTTCATTCTTTCTGTATTTGTGTTTGGATTTTTTTTTTTTTTTGAAAAGCGTATAACTGGATTTTTCTCCCTTAGTGTGAAATCTTTGTATTTTCACTTTAATGTGCAGGCCATTTATATTTATTGTAAATAGAGATTTATTTGGATTCACTCCTGCCATTTTAATCTTTTTTTTAACTTTTAAAATACTTATTTTTTCATATGTTTCTACTATCTTGAGGATTAATTCAGTATATTTCTCTAATCATTTTTCCCCTCTACTTGTTTGGATGACGTACACTCTATTTCTCTTCCTTGGGAGGTTAACCAGTTGAAACTTCCACATGTTAGTTATCAAAGTGTAAATTATTTTATCTTTCTCCCAAGGATCCTCTTTTGTGATCCCTCGTCTCTACTTCCTTTGATTGGGAGGTTAAGCTTGAATCAGGTACCGCCTTCTAGACCCTAGCTATTGTAAGGTGTGGGGAAGGGGGAGAACTTTCCTAGTTATTTGGCCATTGGGTTCCTTTCTTACTCTTTACACCCCATCCTGCACCATATATTATTCACTTTTATTACCATATATTAATGACTTTTATAGGAAAAACACAATGCTGGAAACCCAAGTATATCCCACTTCATAGACATTCCATAACACTTCTGTCACAAACCCACAGTGGGGGAAACCCCTTCCTTCTCCACTGCACTCCCTCTTCACCTTGTTATTTTCTTCTTTCCCATTCTCTCTCTCCCCCCCACCCCTTTCTTGTGTATGTGTATATTTGAAACCTGTCAAGGCAGGTTCCCCCACCCAAATGGTCATCCGTCCGCGGCTATGCAGTTCCAAAAGCCTTGGGTCATTTATGCCTTTTTTCTTGTTCTCCATTATGCTCACCTCCTTGAGAAGTCCTAGGGAATTTTGAAAAGTGCTTTCAGTGTTCCACTATTAGAATGAACTGTGCCCCAATAGTTAATGGAGGTTCAGGACCACGGACAGATGTACATGTGCCACCTGTATGTCTCACAGCTGACATTATTCTGAAGTCTCCACTGTTCATCATTTTTTTCACTTTAGGTTGAACTCCTCCCCATTTTTATCAGTCATCTTATAACCAGTTCTTGCCTTTTTTTGAAGTTTTCATCTCATCCTCTAAAGTACTTATCTTAGCAGTACCTTTGAGTTATTAATAAATAGTTTTATCTCCATAAAGAAAGTGAGAATTAGATAGGTTAAGAAACTTATTCTACCTTACACAGCAATTCAAGTATAATCAGATTTGGAACTCAGGTTTTTCTGACTGTGAAGGCGGGACTCTTTAATTTCTTGATATAATTGATTTAAAGCTTTTAAAATGTGTTTTATTTTATTTTTTAAAAGATTTTATTTTTAGAGACAGAGGAAAGGAGGGAGAGAGGGGGAGAAAAAGGAGAGAAACATCAATGTGTGCTTGCCTCTCAAGGGCCCCCTACTGGGACTTGGCCTGCAACCCAGGCATGTGCCCTGATTGGAATCGAACCAGTGACCCTTTGGTTAGCAGGCTGGCCCTCAACCCACCGAGCCACACCAGTTAGGACTTTAAATGTGTTTCAAATCAATTTATATTTAAAAATTATGTACACAGTTGCCCCATTTCTATTATGGTGTTCTTTTTCCTTACTACATTGCAAGAGCTCTTTGAATTTTAGGGATAGCAACCCTTTGACTATTATAGTTTACAAATATTTTCTCTGTATTAGTTTATTTTTATTTTAAACTTTAATACAGTATTTAAGAAAAATAAAACGTTCAAATTTTGATAAATCCTTCTGTCTTTTCCTTTTGGAGTTTTGCTTTTGGCATCCTGATTAGAAAAGTTCTTCCTCATCCCTTGAACATAAAAATATTCTATTCTGTTACACTTATGGTATATACATAGATTGTTATTTAGATAATCTGCCTATATTTGAACTGACACTTTTAAAGCACATGTTAATGGCTTGTAAGGCAAGATCCTTTATATTTCTTCCTAGAAGTTTTCTTGGCTATTCTCCTACATTTATTCTTACAGATGACTTAAGAATCATTCTGTTACATTTTTTTCTGTCCAAAAGTCTAATTGAGCAGAAGTGCTTTTTAAAAAAAATATAAGTGGCCAAACTTTTTTGACTTTTATCATATTTTAAACATATAGAGTAGTTCATAAATACCATTTTATAATGGTATTCTCACTAGCTGCTGAGTGGAAATAAATTTATATAGTATCTGTATTTATTTTCTCTTCCTTTGAGATTTATTTCCCATAAAACTTATGTAAAAATTCCTGTGTGTACATTATCAATAGTGGTGATAACAAGATACCTGAAAGAAGGCATGTGATGAGATCAGATCTGTTTCCCATTTCTAGCCCAGTAGCTGGTACTGAATAGGCACTCAGTAAAGAATTAAATGTAGAGTTAAATGGTTAATAAAGACATTATATTGGTGAATTTATGAATCTCAACATTATAGGATTGATCAAATCAGGGGTGCTGATATATTCATTAATATTGTATAAGAGACAAGGTAGATGAACTGGAATGCTAGTTCAGCATTTTGCAATAAAATATCTATCAAGCATTGGAGTCATTTGTGTCAGCCCCACTGGTGCTTTTTTTTCCCTGCAAGAAAAGTTTTATCAGAAGTTTGGAACTGAAAAATACAGCTGGAATAAGGATGGTTGCTCTATTGATTTAAGTTCTGTGGTCCATGATAGGACTGGCATGGCAAGTGGATTGATGCTTTGTCCACTGGTCAGCACCCCCTCTCTCGTGTGTGAGAGACTACCACCACCCAGGCTTCCCACTCACGGATGTTCTCGGTGTCCTCCTTCTGGACACATTTCTTTCTTTAGCTATACAATGATTTCAGCATCAGATCTTGTCCTGAATAGGAGCGCTTCTTTTGAAATGTACAGGTTGTATATGGACACGTTAATTTAAACCATTCAAACAATATGGAAGTATAGTTAACATTTTTTTGAGCCTTTGCATGTGCTAGATACCAAGTATTTTCTTACCTAATTGTAAAAGAACCCATCAGGGACTCGAGCAGATACTCGTGCACTGAAGTTCACAGCAGCACAGTTAACAATGGCTAAAAAGTGAAAATAACCCAAGTGTTCATTAACTGGTGAATGGGTGACGAGACTGGGATATATATTAACTTGGAGATCATACAGCTAGTGTGTGACAAACCTTAGCATTGAACGCCGGTCTTTCTGCCCTCAGATTACGTATTTTCAACCAAATATTTCTCTGCTTTCAGTAGTAAAAGTGGAAGTCCCTCCTTTTCAAATCCCTGATTCCATTCTCTTTCACAGAAGTTGGCCTGTGTCCTTGTAGGCCTTTTTCCTGTGCATTCACTTAAGTATATGTATCCACTTTTCCTCCTTTTTTTTTACGTAAATGCAATAATTTTCTTTTTTCTCCCCCCTCCCCCCTTTCTTCCTTCCACCATTCTCAGAAGCACTGCAGTACTGGGTCGGTGCGCAGAGTGGGTGGGGCAAGCTGCTATTCCATCTCCCAGCTCCTAAAACCCATTTGACATAATGTCCTTGGACCGAGAACACATCAGCTATTAACTGATAAGAACAGATACTGCACTTGATCTTAGCCAGAAGGCCGAGAAGCAGTCAAGTGGCATTCATTAATCCACAATGTTGTACAACCACCTCCATTTCCAAAACTTTTTTTATCACTCCAAATAGATATTCTGTACCATTAAGCAGTAACTCCTTATTGCCCCCTCCCCCTTTTTTCCAGCCCCAGGTCACCTGTCATCTAGTTTGTATTTCTGTGAGTCTGCGTATTATATAGGGGTGGGCAAAAGTAGCTTTACAGTTGTGAGTATGCGCAGAGTTAATACAGAGTTAATAAAGTTATTGAAATAATTATGACCTGCATGTCTTTTTCCAGATGAACAACTATAAACCTACTTTTGTTTACCCCTGTATTTCATATAAATAGAATCATATATTGTTTATTTATGCCTGGTTTATCTCATTTAGCATAATGTCTTCAAAATTCTTCCATGTAGGAGCATGCATCAAACTTGAAGGCTGAATCTTATATCATTACATGTATATACCACGTGTGGGTTATTGATGATGGACATTTGGGTTATTTCCACCCTTTGGCTAGTGTGTAGAATGCTGTTAGGAATACTGGTGTACAAGGGTCTGTTTGAATTTCTCTTTTTCAGTTCCTCTGGGTCTATCTCTAGGAATGAAATTGCTGGGTCATAATGTGAATCTATGTTTAGCTTTTGGAGGAACTGCCAAACCATTTTACATTCCCACCAGCATTGTATGATGGTTCCAATTTCTCTACATCCTTGTTGACATTCACTATTTTCTGTTTTTTTAATTTTATTTTTATTGTAGATACGAGGATATAAAGTGACATCTTATTGTTGTTTTGGTTTGCATTTCTCTAATTTTTGGTGATGGTTAGCATCTTTTCATGTGCTTATTAGCCATTTTTCATATCTTTGGAGAAATGTTTGCCCGTGTGTGTGAAAGCTTATTTCTGGGTGTCTGTTTTGTTTTATTTGTCTGTATGTGCGTGCTTACGCCAGTGCCGTGCTGGTTGGAATTACTATAGGTTTGTAGCAGTTTTTGAAATGAGGATGTGTAAGGCTTTCAACTTTGTTCCTTTTTTCCCCCCACAAAATTGTTTTGGCTATTCAGGGTCCATCGGGATTCCATATGAATTTTAGGATGGGGTTTCCTATTTATGTAAAAGAGACCACTGGGGTTTTTATAGGGATTGCATTGAATGTACAGATCAGACGGGGGTTGCGTTGAGTCTGGGGAGTGAATGCTTCTCCAGAAGTACTGTCATCTCAACACCATGAAATCTTTAATTACAAATATGGGGTGTCTTTCCATTTATTTGGGTCTTTAATTTTTTAGCAATACTTGTAGTTTTCAGTGTATAAATTTTTCATCTCTTTAGTTAAATTTATTTGTTTTATTCTTTTGATGTTATATCAAATGGATTTTTAAAAAAATTCCTTCCAGGTAGTTGATCACAAATGTATGAAATTACAACAATGTTTTTTGAAAAGCAGATTTATTGAGATATAATGTGTATACCATATAATTCACCCATTTAACGTATAGTCTAATGTTTTTAGTATAGTTTAATATAGTTTATAATTTATAGTTTAGTATAGTTTATAGTTTAAAGTATATTCACCAGTGGTGCCACCATCACAGTTTTATTACCCCCGAGGGAACCCCAGACCCATTAGCAGTCACTGCACATTACCCCTTCCCCTCGACTCCAGGGGACAACTTCATCTCAGTAGCTTTGCCTATTCCGTGTAAATGGATGGAATCATACAGGAAAGCAAAAAACGCAACTGTTTTTGTTTGTTGATTTTATATCCTGCAACTTTGCTGAATTCATTTACTAGCTCTAACAATGTTTTTTGCATATTCTTTAGAGTTTTCTAAGATCATGTCATCTGCAAATAGATAATTTTCCTTCTTTCTCTCCAATTTGGATGCCTTTTACTTTTCTTTCTTCCCTGATTGCTGTGGCTAGAACTTCCAGTGCTGTTTTGAATGGAAATGGTGAAAGTGGGCCTCATTGTCTCGTTGCTAATCTCAGGGTGAAAGTTCTTGGTCTTTCCCCATTGAATGTGCTGTTAGCTGTGGGATTTTCATATATGGCCTCTATTCTGTTTAGGAATATTAGTTTATTGATTTTTTAAGTCATTAAAGTGTGTTAAAAAAGGGGGGTGTTTAATTTTGTCAGATGCTTTTTCTACACCAGTTGAGATGATCGTGGGTTTTCTTTTTCCTTCATTCTGTTTTAGTGTGTTGTCAGACTTGCGTTTCAGTCTTTCCCGATAGGTTTTCCACAGCTTTTTCTTTTTGCTCTCTCTTCCTCTGTCTCATTTCAGTATGCGAGGTCAGTTCTTGATTTAATGCCTTGGCTTTAAGATTTTAAACTAAGTGTTGTGAACTGGAGCATCCTTAATACAGACTTCCACTCAGCTGTGATCAGATAATTTCTGAGAATATAACTAGTGGTCTTCTCTTACTCAGTTAAACTCTTAGTATAATTGATGAACAGCCTAGAGGAAGTCAAGGAACTTTTTTTAAAAAAAGATCTTACTTACTTTCAGAGAGAGGGGAAGGAGGGGAGAGCGGAGGAGAAACTCGTTGTGAGAGAGAAACATGGACTGGTTGCCCCTTGTACACATCCGACCACAGACTGAACCCGCAGCCCAGTCAAGTGCCCTGACCAGGGTCAAGCGGGAGACCGTTCCCTTTGCAGGATGATGCCCAACCAACTGAGCTGCACCTGTCAGGGCTCAAGGACCGTTTTTTCATGTTTTTTGTAAGTGTAGTAGTCTCCCTTATCCATTGTATCACTTTTTGTGGTTTTGCTTTCTGTAATTTCAATGACCTGTGGTCAACTGCAACCTGAAAATATTAAGCGGAAAGTTCCAGGAATGAACAATTTGTAAGTTTTGAATTGTGCGCTGTTCTGCTAGTGTGATGAACTCTTGCTCCGTGCCCCTGGGATGTGCATCGTTTCTTTGTCCAGCACATTCATGCTCTGCGCACAGTGTGTACCACTCATCTCTGAGGCACTGAGCAGCTGTCTCGGTTCTCAGGTTGACTGGAGGTTGCAGTGCTTGTGTTCAAGTCACCCCTGTTTTGTTTACCAACGGCCCTCCACAGAGCAAGAGTAATGATGCTGGCAATTCAGACATGCCCCAGAGAAGCCATAAAGTGCTTCCTTAAAGGGGAAAGGGGAAAGTTCACAACTCACTGCAGCACTTTATCATCTCACATTATCACAAGAAGGGTGAATACAGTGTAATAATATATAGGGTCTGGCACAAATAACACCCCTTTTTATTACATAAAAATCTTTTATTGCAAAATTGTAAGCATGTAATTCTGTAACATAACAATGTCACGCACCCCATATGACATTTTAGGTGAAATGTTCAAATTGCTGTCCATCTCATGCGAAACATTAATGTACCCTACCAACCGCACTCACTGGTGTTACTGCTACCAGACCTGTATTTTGAGAGACCACATTTATATAACTTTTATTACAGTATACTGTTACAATTGTACTTTATTATTAGTTATTATTACTCTTTTAATGTGCTAATTTATAAATTACACTTTGTCATAGGCATGTACTATATGTATAGGAAAAAACAGTGTGTAGAGGGTTCAGTGCCATCTGCAATTCCAGATGTCTGTGGGGGCCTTCAAACCTCTGTAGAGGAGGGAGACTGGTACACGCATGTCAGCATCTGTCTTCTCAGAGTAAAGGTGTCCTCCAAGGTGTCTTTGTCTCAATAATATCCTTCACAGCGCTGCTTGTTACCTAAATTTGGATACAAGGTCCAGTCTGTTGTTGCACATGGTATTTAGTTGTCATGTCTCCTTAGTCTCCTAATCTGGGATCGTTTTTCAGACTTTCTTTGTCTTTTAATGTCTTTGTCATGTTTTGAAATTTGTCACTCCACAGGTCAGTTGTTTTGTAAGTTGTTCCTCAGTTTAAGCTTGTCTGGTTATTTCTTTGTGGTTAGATTCAGGCTTTCTGTTTTTGGCAGGCATGTGGTCATAAAGTGATACTCTGTTTATTCTCAGTGCATCGTGCCAGAAGGCACACAGTGTCATTTTGTTCAAAATTGTGATGTTGTGTTGATCACATTAGCCATTACTCCCAGTAACCTAGTTTTCTTTTTGTGAAAACTGGTAAACAGAAAGCGGTATCTGGCTCCTCACTGCTGCTGAGATACTTGTGTGCCATGCTTCAGGCCTTCTGTATATTATGTGTGTGTGATCACGAGTTTATATTGATACTCTACGCATTCAAACTTATGCCAGAGAACTCTTTCCTCCCTACTTGTATCCTTTCATATGGGGAATCCAGGCTCCCAACAACAGCTATATAGTATCCATTTGTTTAATTAACTACAATACACTCAAAATGCAACACAGTTTCAGGATTGCTACTTAATATTTCAAACAGCAAATCTAAGTAGAATTCAGGTTTCTTAGTATTCTTTTTGTTGTTAGGCCCAAGGGCATATATTTAAAGAACTTCCTTCAGAAGTTACTTAGATTAGGTTTTTTTAAATAATTCTGTTTGTGGTTGTATTATTCATTTGAAGGTCAGAATTATACCGGAAAAAGTATACTAAGTGTCACCATTACTTGTTATCTCTTTGAAAGTAAGGACATGTGTAAAAATATGTTCACACGTATTTTTAAATTGTATATGTTCACACATATTTTTAAATTGTAGTACACTTTATATATTACTTGGCAGTTTTTAATATGTCTCAGGAATCATTCCATATTTATAGAGATCTTTCTCATTCTTTTCTCTCTCTTCTTAAAAGCAGTAGCTACATAGTAGTCCATTATGTGTTTTGTGTCATAATTGATTCAAATATGTTTCTCCGTGTTTT
>VMDR010018826.1:0-18829 GCA_007922815.1 Macrotus californicus
CAACAGAATAGGCTTACAAGGTACCAAGCACAATATGTAATTCAAAGAAAAAAATGGCTTTAACAAAAGTCAGAAATCTTACTGAAAATTTGATGGAAATAAGTCATATAATTTTAAAAATTCCTTATTTCTTGTACTATTTAACCAACAAAATTCACAATCAGCAGAAACAAAATGAGGGACAGACATATTAGTAGCTGTCAATAATATTTTCCAGTACCATATAAACAGAAGAACCAGATAAGTAATATTTCAAAGAGAAACACACTTCCCTTTAAATCCCGGAAATATGCAAATACAATACAGCTTCATACCCTCAGAAAATTGGTTCTTTATTCCAAAGAGATTCTTCTGTCAGTGTAACAAGCTAAAAACAAAATATGAATGACAAGTGCACATGCTCAGCTGATGGAGAACACAGGGTCCAACAGCAACCACATTAATCTCTTATTGAGGTTATGTGACTTACAGGCAGAAATATCGATTCAGACCTAGTCTACTGCCACAAAGTTTGACAAATATTCAAATCGTGCTGGGAAATTTCTCCCCCAAATGGTAACTTCTAGTACTTCTTGTAGTTTATCTGGCTAATCTTGATTATCTAGTTTAATTCAAACATTAAGAATTTTTAATAAACAGGCTGTTAATGAATAAGATTATGTACATATACACCTCACTAGATACCAAAATTTATTTGAAAACTAAGTATTGCCCATGTCATTATTCTATGTTGAATTTTTAGCTTTGCTGGGGGTTTGGGGCCATTTTAAAATATTACTATGAAATCTTTATCATGCCCAACAAAACGAACAATTCCAAGTTAGATTTTATTCTTGTACATTAAAAGTGGGTGTTTGCCTAAACTAAGAGTTCAGAAAATTCTCCTTATTTCCCTTGCCCCACATGGTTTTCAGCTGCCCAGAGGTCATCCCACAGACAGCACTTGTACCCTCGGTCACCCGGTTCTGTAACTGCATTCCTCATTACTCAGGACAAGACCCAACTTGACCCTCCACTGGATTCCTCTGGTGGATTAATGGGGTTTTGTGGCATGATTTCTCTTCATCCCAAACACAAGGAATATTAGTGCCTTTTCCTTTATTCTAACCACTGTATATCTTGTGTATTCATTTTGTATGCCAAGCTGTCGACTTTCATCACAACAAAAATAAAAGTACACTATATTTTAGAAGACTATTCCCTAATGTTCTCTTCTGAATTATCTAACGTTAGGGGTTGGGAGGAAAAACAAACAAACTGGTGTCATCTGTTATGTTGTGGATCTTTCTCTGAAGATACTTCCTTCCCCTTGAAAATAGAAATCAAGTTTGCTGGGAGGTCCAAGGTCTGACCAGAAAATATTCTGGCTAAAAAGATTACGTGGTGCTTGTTAAGAAAAAACAGAATAACAACTTGTTGAATTATTTTTCTCACGTACAACACAATGAAAGATAAGGTAGGCTCTATTTGTCTACCTGGGTTTTTGAAAAAATGTGATGGGGAGAGCACAGGGATTCCTGTGGACCCCATCCTTGCCCGCAAACAGTAGTGTTCCCATTTTAATTTTACCAACCTGGCAGTTGAAAAAGGGCATCCTTGTGGTTTCAATTTGTAGTCTCTGATAACAATGAGGTTGATCATTTTTCATGAATAATCGTCATTAATAATTTCTCTTTGGAATGTTTACTCATACCTTTTACCTATTTTTATTTTATTCATATAATTTCAGTATATGTGTGAAATACTAACCTGTTGTCAGAGATATGTGTGGCAGATAATTCCTCCCACTCATGGCATGTCTTTTCAATTTGTTAATAGTGTTCTTTGTTAAATTGAATTTTATTTTAATTAGTTGAATTTATCAATATTTTTCCTTTATCGTTTTTTTTTATGTTTGAGGTAAGAAATCCTTAATTTACTTTTTATTTATTTTTATTTTTTTAGATTTTATTTATTTATTTTTAGAGAGAGAGGATGGGAAGGAGACAGAGAGGGAGAGAAACATTGTTGTGTGAGAACAAAACAGTTGCCTTTCCCATGTGTCCCCAGCTGCAACCCAGGCATGCGCCCTGGCCAGGAACTGAACCAGCAACCTCTTGGTTCACAGGCTGGTGCTCAATCCACTGAGCCATACCAGCCAGGACCCTTTTTCTATTTTTTTAAACATTCTGTGTAGCTTTTAATTTGTAAAAAAGCTAACTTCAAATCATTAAACTAAGCTGAATACAGACTTTCTGAATACAGAAAGAGGCCTAGTTGTCTCATTTACAAAAATATGTGACCACTGTTTTTGGCCTTCGAATTTCAGGAAGGATCCTTCAAGTGGCTTTGTGTTTGCAAGTTTCCATGCCAGAGTGTAAGGACAGACTCTTGGATCCACTGTAAGCTGTTCTTCATCTACCAGAGCATCAAATCTCTTCAGCAGGTCATTCTTCAGTAAAGAAATTACTACCACAAATTCTCCATATCCTGACTCTGGTTTAGGTCTTAAATTGTCAGCCTCATCTCCATGAATAGTTTCTGTCACAATGTGCATGGTACAGGTTGACAAACCTGGACCCATAAATACAGCTGGTGACCACTCAATAACATCGCCTTTATAGTCAGTTCTTCCTTAACTCCCAAAGAGTTTGGGGTCATAAAGATATTTTATTTTGTCATAGTTGTTGTTATTATTCATTAAAAGAAAGTGAAGGGTTGGAAAAAAATATCCCAAGCAAAAGGACAGGGGAAAAAAGTCGGGCAGCAATACTTATATCAGACAAAATAGACTTCAAAACAAAGGCCATAAAAAGAGACCCAGAGGACACTTCATAATACTCTAGGGAAGAATCCAACAAGAAGACACAAATATTATAAACATATATGCACTCAACATGGGAGCACCCAAATATATAAGGAAAATCTTGGAGGACTGCAAGAAAAATATAGACAGCAACACATTATAGTAGGGGATTTTAACACCCCACTGTCAACAATGGACAGATCTTCCAAACAAAGTTTCAACAAGGAGATTGTGGCACTGAATGATGCACTCGATCAAATGGACTTAACTGATATATATAGGACTTCTCACACCAAAGAAGCAAAATACAAATTCTTTTCAAATGCACATGGAACATTTTCAAAGACAGACCACATGATGGGACACAAAACCAGCCTCAACAAATTCAAGAAAATCAAAATCATATCAAGGATTTTCTCGGACCACAAGGGTCTGAAACTAGAAATCAATCTCAAGAAAAAAAACTCAAAAACATTCAAGCTCAAGGAGACTGAATAGCATGCTATCAAACATTGAATGGGTTAATAATGAGATCAAGGAAGAAATCAAGAAGTTTCTGGAAACAAATGAAAATGAACACACAACAGTCCAAAACCTATGGGACATAGTGAAGGGAGTCCTGAGAGGAAAGTTCATAGCAATACAGGCCTACCTAAAGAAAGGTAGAAACATTTCAAATGAACAACCCAGCCCTATCTCTACAAGCAGTGGAGGAACAACAACAAACAAAGCCCAGAGAGAGTAGAAGGAAGGAAATAATAAAGATCAGAGCAGAATTCAATGACATAGAGACTAAAAGAATGAGTCAAAGGATCAATAAATCCAGGAGCTGGTTCTTTGAAAAGATAAACAAAATTGACAAGGCTTTAACCAGACTCATCAAGAAAAAAAGGGAGAGGACCCAAATAAATAACATCAGAAATGAAAGAGGAGAAATTACAACTGATACCACAGAAATACAAAGGATTGTTAGAAACTACTACAAACTATATGCCAAGAAATTTGAAAACCTGGGTGAACTGGGCAAATTTCTAGAAAAATATAATCTTCCAAAACTGAATCAAGAAGAAGCAGAAAGCCTGAACAGACAAATAACAGCTAAAATTGAAGCAGTAATCAAAAAACCTCTGGCACACAAAAGCTTTGGACTAGACAGTTTCACAGCAGAATTTTACAAAACATTTAAGAAAGAGCTACTAACCTTTATCCTTCTCAGACTATTCCAAAAATTCCAAGAAGAGAGAAAACTCCGAAACTCTTTTTAGGAAGCCAGTATCATCCTAATCCTAAAACCAGATAAAGACACAACAAAGAAAGAAAACCACAAGCCAATATCCCCGATAAACGTAGAGACTAAAATCCTCAACAAAATATTGGCAAACCATATCCAGCAATACATTAAAAAGATCATACACCATGATCAAGTGGGATCCATCCCAGAGATGCAAGGTTGGTACAATATTTGCAAATCAATAAATGTACTACATCACAAAAACAAAAGCAAAGACAAAATCACATGATCATATCAACAGATGTGGAAAAAGCATTTGATAACACACAGCACCCATTTATGATAAAAACACTCAGAAAAGAAGGAGTACAGGAAGCATTCCTCAATATAATAAAGGCCATATAAGAAAAGCCTACAGTCAACATCATCCTCAATGGGCAAAACTAAAAGCTTTCCCACCAAGATGTCCTTTCACCACTCCTATTCAACATAGTATTGGAAGCCCTAGACACAGCAATCAGACAAGAAAAAGAAACATAAGGCATCCAAACTGGAAAGGAGGAAGTAAAACCGTCACTGTTTGCAGATGACATGACAGTGTACATAGAAAGCCCTATAGACTCCACCAAAAAAACTACTTGACCAGTAAGTGAATTTGGCAAAACAGCGGGATACAAAGTCAATACTGAGAAACTGAAGGCATTTTTGTACATCAACAATGCAATATCAGAAACAGAAATCAGAAAAAAAATCCCATTTGCTAAAGCAACAAGAAAAATAAAGTACTTAGGAATAAACGTAACCAAGGAGGTGAAAGACCTGTACTCAGAAAACTACACAACACTGAAGAAAATTAAGGAAGACACAAATGGAAGCATATACTATGTTCATGGATTGGAAGAATTAACATAATCAAAATGTCCATAATACCCAAAGTAATTTACGGATTCAATGCAATTCCTATTAAAATACCAATGACATATTTCACAGATATAGAACAAACATTTCAAAAATTTATATGGAACCATGAATGACCCTGAATAGCCGCAGCAATTTTGAGAAAGAAGGACAAAGTAGGAGGGATCACAATACCTGATATCAAACTGTATTACAAGGCCACAGTAATCAAAACAGTCTGGTACTGGCATAAGAATAGATACACAAATCAATGGAACGGAAGAGAGAGCCCAGAAATAAACCCATGTCTCTATGGTCAATTAATATTCAACAAAGTTGGCAGAAGCATAAAATGGAGTAAAAAGAGCCTTTTCAACAAATGGTGTTGGATGATCTGGACAGCTACATTAAAAAACACTGAAACTCGACCACAAAGTTACACCATACACAAAAATAAAATCAAGATGAATAAAAGACTTCAATATAAGTTGTGATTCCATAGTCCTAGAGGAAAACATAGGCAGGAAAATCTCAGATATTCCATGTAGCAATATTTTCACCGATATGTTTCCTAGAGCAGGGTCATAAAGGAAGGAATAAACAAATAGGACCTCATCAAAATAAAAAGCTTCTGCATGGCTAAAGAAAACATCAGCAAAATGAAAAGGGAACCAACTGTATGGAAAATATATTTGCCAATGACACCTTGGACAAGGGTTTGATTTCCAACATATATAAAGAACTCACACAACTCCACTCCAGGAAGACAAACAATCCAATTAAAAAATGGGCAAAGAACCTGAATAGACACTTCTCCAAGGAGGACATACAGAGGGCCCAGAGACATATGAAAAGATGCTCAGCATCACTAGCCATCAGAGAGATGCAAGTTAAAACTACAATGAAATACCACTTCATACCAGTCAGAATGGCCATCATAAACAAATCAACAAAGAACAAGTGCTGGCAAGGTTGTGGAGAAAAGGGAACTCTGGTGCACTGTTGGTGGGATTGCAGACTGGCACAGCCACTATAGAAAATAGTATGGAATTTCGTCAGAAAGCTAAAAATGGGATCGCTCTTTGATCTGGCAATTCCACTACTGGGATTATATCCTAACAACCCTGAAACACGAATTCAAAAGAACCTATGCACCCCAATGTTCACAGCAGCACAATTTACAATAGCCAAGTGCTGGAAGCAACCTAAGTGCCCATCAGTAAATGAGTGGATCAAAACACGGTGGTACATTTACACAATGGCATACTATGTAGCAGAAAGAAAATGGAGCTCCTACCCCTTTTACAGCATGGATGGGACTGGAGAGCATTATGCTAAGTGAAATAAGCCAGGTGGTGAAAAATACCATATGATCTCACCTAAAGTGGAGCCTAATCAACAAAACAAACAAGCAAGCAAAATAGAACCAGAGACATAGAAATAAAGAACAAACTGACAGCATCCAGAAGTGAGTGGGGAGGGGACAGCAGTAGAAAGAAGGGGAAGGGTTGTTAAGGAACGTGTACAAAGGACCCAGGGACAAAACAAAAGAGGGGAAGGACTGAGGGTGGGAGTGGAGGAAGTGGTGGCAGGAAAAGAGAGACAACTGCTCTTGAACAACAATAAAGTTCTGTACTTTTCCTTTCTTTTTAAAACTTCCTGTTGGTGATTTAAATATTCAAGTATTGAATCTACCTGAAAATGATTTTTTGTATATGAGGTCTGTCTGGAGAAAGTACAACCATTGTTAATATAATGAGAATGGTTTAAGCAACACAGAAGTTATCTGGCAGCCAAGGAGAGTGGACTGGAATGTGCATGTGTGAACAATGATGACTTCACTGTACTAGTCAGTGGGGGCGGTAGATGCTGTTGAGTGAGTATGTGCACTGTGTGGCCATCACAATCAAAATGGCGTGTAAAGCAATGAATCTGCATCAAATTTTGCATTAAGCTTGAACATTCCTCCTTGGAAACTATTAGGATGATTCAGAAAGTCACAGCTATAGGCAACTGGTGACTGGCAGCTTCATCATGACAACACACCCACTCACACTTGTCTCATGCAGAATTTTTGGGCAAAACATCAAATCACCCAGGTGACTCAGCCCACCTACAGCCCATATTTGGCTGGCTCCCTGAAACTTCTGGCTTTTCTCAATACAAAAAAATCACCTTTGAAAGGGAAGAGATTTCAGACAGTTGATGAGAAAATACGATGGGGCAGCTGACAGTGACTGGGAGAACTGTGTGAGGTCCCAAGGTGCCTACTTTGAAGGAGACTGAGACATTATTGTCCTATGTACAATGTTTCTTGTATCTTGTATTTTCTTCAGTAAATGTCTCTATTTCTCATATTACACGGCTGAGTACTTTCTGGACAAACCTCATATATCACAGTTGGGTTGAATTTTTCCCCCCACAGGTATAATCTTGTAATTGCATTATTTATTAAATAGTTTATCATCTCCCCATTTACCTGAAACACTCATCCTGTCATCAGTCAAGTTTGCACATATGCATGAGATTATGTTTGAGCTTTCCATCCTGTTCCACTGGGTTCTTCGTTTACTGCTACACTCATACCCTAAGACCATAGTCTTAATTACTACAGGTTTCTAATAGACCTTGTTCTCTACAACACAAGGAACCTCCTTCTTTCCTATGCTGGTTCTTCCTAGAAATGTCTTGGTTAATTGTGACCCCTTACTCTTCTAAACAATTGTATAACTAGCTTGTCAACTTGAACAGTCTTTTGTCTGCGGTTGTTTTCAATGTCTCCTCTTTTGTCTTTGGGTATATATCCTATAGTCCCATAATGGTATGTCTAAATATGTATTTGTTTATACTGCTTGGTATACAGTGTATCCCTTTAATAGATGGTATACAGTGTATTCCTTTAATAGAGTATTCCAATATTTCAACATTTCTGGAAAATTCTGTCTTTATACTTTAAACAAATTGCCTCAGCACTAGCGATAAGTAACTTCCCACAGGGCTCTCACACTTCTGCATATATTGTGGGCAGAGGCACTGAAAGCTTTAGCTCTGGGATAACTAGTCAAGGATATCTGTACAAGGAACAGCCTTAGAAAATAGAGGGAGAGTCTCTGTGGAGCACAGGGTAGATTTATTTCCTGTCCCAGAGAGTAAAGATGATGTCTCTCTCCAAGGCAAAGAGCCTATCTGCTTACATAACATTTCCAAAGGTTGTGTTTGCCTAAGCTCAGGTGTCTTTAGGTGTCACTGAAACTCAGTGCACAGCCGAGGTCCACTGGAGCCACTCTGCATCACTCCCAATGGATTGGGGATCAGGACAGGACAAAGTGGCTTGAATAAACACTTATGTTGTTTATTGTGCTGAGTAATAAAGTCCTTTGTGTTTGACCCAGGAGTGTCACATCTTCAAAAAGCATCCGCAAAATTGTAACAAGCTCATTTATTAAAATAAAAATTAAAAAATATATTTTCATTCATAAAATTTATTTATAAATGTATATTATGGTAATACTTTCCACCCTTCACAGTTCTTGACATCCTTTATTTTCAATATTTTAACATTCTTGAATTTCAAATAGACATTTGTTAGATCTTTTTATTTAATCATCCCTACATCTTACTCTCTCTTCACTACTTTTCATCTCCTTTGTCTCTGTGAGTTTCATTTTAAGTAAGTTTTTCTTGACCTTCAGGTCCATTAATTCTCTCTCCAGCTGTGTGTAATCCTCTATTTAACCTATGTACTAAATTTTTAATTGTAATGATTAAGGTTTTCATTTCTTATAATTCTATTTGGTTCTTGTTCAAACTATTCTGATCACTTTTCATGGTCTCTTATTCCTTGCTCAATTTTTTTCTTTATATTTTTCACAAGGATTTGTTTTATATTCAGTACTCAGCAACCCAATCTCATAAGGCATAGGAGATCTAAATCTGTTAATTGTTTCTATTGATGCTTATACATTTTGGTTTATGTTATTCCCTATTTGGTAACTGTTTTTGTTGAGTGTTCAATATTTTTTATGTTAACTTCATATAAGCTGAATCCGTAGCAATCTAAGGGAACTGGGTGCTAATGTGTTCCTTTAGAGAGGATCCATTCTTAGCTAAAAGTGACAGAGGGTTCCATGATCTGGAACCATGGTATTTAAATTTGTTAGGCTAGGGTTTACATGACCCGGCAAGAATTATAAATTTATACCACACATTCATTCAAAACAAGCTTACAGTAGCAAATTCTCAGGAAAGATGAGTACTATTTTTTCTCCCCTTATGAGTGACAGCAAAAAATAGACTTCTTCATCTGCTCTTTTTCTTGGTGAGCTAATTTTTTTTCTAGCTCTGCCTTTCACTGAGGGTGTGGCCTCTGTGGATGTTCTAGCTTTGTGAGGCTGTTCCAGGTCTGGCCCTCCCACCTTCCCCACACCCCAGGGAAGCTCTGAATTCCTTACACTAGCACTGCCACTGAAGAGATCCCAGCTCTTCACCACACCCCTTTGGTTTCCAATTGCTATATAGATGGTTTGTCCCTTGGGGATGCCCCTTCCTCTCTGACAAGTTCAACAATATTTCTAATAGGTATGTTTCTCTGATGTAGTCTACAGCTCGTCTTCCATGTTGAGAAAGCTTTCAGAATATCTGGTTCCCATATACTATTATTTCTATGATGTTGTTGTTCTTTGTCCATACACCCCACCCAATGGGTGTCTTTTAGAGATGGTTAAAATTAGTTAACCACACAAGCAAGCAGGAAAGAATTTAAAATAATAGCTTTCCTGTAAATGACAAAATTTCAGCTAAAAGCATTCTGCAACACCTATATAGCTGGTGCAATCTAACACATCTGTCCCATGGACATTTCTATTTTCACAAGTTTAGGACAAATCTTTTCACTGACCACTTCACCCACTGTGCCCATGGTATCCATAATACTTTTCTTCAGAAGCATTGGAGAATTGTTTTGAATGACTTCTGATGAAACGAAAGACTAGGTATTCTCATGAACCAATATTTATTTGAGACACCAAAAACTCCTACTACGTACTTGAAAGAGAAGTTACCTTGTATTTTGTTAAATTCACAACATAGCTTCTTAATGATCCCACAAAGACATCTCTGTGTTCACATTCCTGACAAAATTACACTGCCACTTTCTGACTGTCCTTCCTGTACATGATCTAACCCACCTGAACTCTCAATAGACTCTTGGGTGTCTTAATTGCAGCAAACTTTAGTCCCAGCTTGAGAAGTATGTTTTTGGTGACTTTAAATACACTTTTTTAAAATCCCAGAATATAGGAATCAGTAAATGAAAGCACTGTCAAAGTTCTGTGTATTTAGATCAAAGGAGCTTCCAAATTTCAAAAAGTTAGACATTCTCTGATAGTTCATAAATTAATTCATACGAATTTATTTTAATTATAGAAAAAGTTGGAAACAATTTTTCCTACCATTTTAATAACTATAAAATAAAATAAAGAAGTCAAGGAAAAAGTAACTTTTCTTTGAAGTTCAAGATAAGATGAAATTTGATTATAATTCATGACTGACACTTTGGCTGTGGTAAGGATAATAATGTTGGGGACATCTCTCAGCAACCCTTCAAAAACAACCCTGTAAGTCTGAAAGAAGGAAAGCATCTTTGTTCAACATGAAAAGAGAAAGGAGAAAGAGAAACAATGACATAAAGAAAAGCCCATTCATGGTCCTCAGACTGCTGCTTTCACTTCACATGGCCCATACGCCCTGAAATACCTTCCAGCCAGGTCTGTGTCATGGCCAGCCTGTCAGACAAGTTCACTGCCATCCTGAAAAATTTATTCAGGATGGTCCATTCAAAGTCACCCTGTTCTAAACATGGGTGCTACACATACACCAGAGGGAAGAATCATTTGTAACACTCTAGTTTGTTCTGCTCCTTTTCATGCATCAGAGAGAAGACTCTGTATCTAGGAAAGATGAATGAATTGAAAATAAAGATGGATTACTATTTAAGGGTATAATTTGCTTCTTTGGTTATATCTACTTTCTTAAATGGAAAGAGCCGCATCAAGACCCTTTGAACATTTCCTCCTAATGCTCTTGATAATGGGTTAAAAACATTCCCCAATTAAGCCTCACCACTCACTGCTCTGAGGAACAAGCCGGGGACGTAGGCTCAGCCACTGTGCAGTGCAGGAGGCTGGCAAGGTGGGAGGCTGTGCTGACAACCAGAAAGGTCACAGAAAATGCCACTTGCGGAGCAGAGCAACTACCTGTGTTGTTTATATGCAAAGGTCACTCACCCATTGGTCTTTCTCAGTTTCACACGCAGTTTCCATGAAAATAAAGAAGCAGTTAACTCAGCACATCCCACAAATTGGTGTGACTAAAATCTTTTCACTTCAACCATACATGCACAAAACTGCAGCCCAGCCCACACGGCGGCTCCTAAGCCCATGCTGTTAACAAGATGAAATCTCCTTTGGTAAAAAAAGGCTGGCCCCAGAGACAGTGGGCTAGTACCTCTAAGGAAGAGAGTGCCCAGGTGGCAGTGGTGGCGATTGGGGAGGTGATAGCTCATGAGCCACTTTCAAAGAAAAGCAGTTCAATTACTATACACTCTGGAAATCACAGAGACTGGGGTTAAATACGCCCCCATGAACACTGTTTATGGTACAAATACTGACCTTTATTGAGTATTTTATAGAAACCACCAAAATAGAGCTCAGAAGCATATAATGCATGTCCTTGAACACATGACTCAATTTTATAAGGAAGGCTTTGTTTTAATTTCAGAAGTTTATGAGGTCTTAAGGAAAATTCTTGACAACGTCACAGAAGTTCCCTTTTCTGTGCCCCTCTGCAGAGCTACAGCTGTTGTCTCACTGAGGCCTTCCGACAGAGCTGCTCATGCTCACTGAGTTAGTCATTTTCTGCATGAAATCATACTTCCAGAGGATGAACAGTCTCCAGGACACCAAACCAAGAGGAGTGAGGAAGTGTTGTGTGCTGAATAAGATGTCATACACTTAGTTCCTAAAACAATGACCACATCTGAAAGGGAGTCGATGAGTGTTTCCTGTTGGTACAATACACTGGTGCTTTCAGAGAGAATGGGAACTAGACGCGGAGCCAGGAGACATGAGTTAGAGTCTCCGACCCTGGCTGGGGAGTTCTGGGAGATCGCTTAAATCTTCTGGAGCCGCGCTTTCCACCCACACACAGAGAGGGCATTAATCTAGATTACCTAAGATTTCTTTGAACTCAAGTTCATTATAATTAATATTCTATTTTAAAAAGTTGCACCTACTCTTCTTTAATACCAGGATCTATGTTTTTACCAGTTTAGAGACATGCTACCAGAGATAAACAACTCTTTACCATATGTTCTTGCTAAAACTCCAGCTCACACTTTTGTGGCATCTCATGATGCATTATTAGCATTCACAGTCCCTGATATTCGCTGAGTGCTCACTATGTGCCTGACCCAGTTCTAACTCTGTGTGGTTTATATGGTAAAATATCCCCTGACAGCCCTCTGAGGTTGACATTATCATTCATTTTTACAGATGAAATCATCAATGCTCAAACGTTAACAAAATCAGTAACAAGCAGTGAACTTAGGTATAAACTGAAGGCAATCTGGATCTAATCTCACAATGCCAACCACAGTGTCTCACTGGCCACAGCAACCCGTTAAATACTCAACATACTTGCATAATTACCAAAACCAAACGTAGTTCTTCATAATATCCACATGAACTTCCACAATTTTTCTACTATTCCAAAGAATTCACATCTTGTCCAAATTTCTAGGTAACAGGAGTACTTTGATCCCTAAATATTAATGGTTTATAATAACATCATATCGAGTAAAGATTTGTCTAAAATTTATTCCCTAAAGAAAAAAACTAATTTTTCTATAGAGATAGATGATTTCTTATGAACCTATGTAGAGGATCATATTAGGCAAAATGGAAATGATAAAATATGTATTTAGGAGATGCTGATACTGAAAATATTCCATGGATCACCCTAAAATTTAGACAAATTTTTATTACAGTGCCATGATGAAATGAACAAGATAATATATTGGATCAAGGAATAAGAGCTCAACAGTTCATCTAGGCAGCTATGCAGTTATGAATAATTTTAATAAATATGCAAAGCTGGTATTCTGCCACATAAAATACCTAGTCAGTTGTGAACCTGAAATATATATTTGGACTATAATGTGTCTGCCCTTGGAATTAAATAATTAATCGTCACTTTCATGAATACTATTATTTTTGATTCTAGGATATCTGCATTTTGTCTTGCGCTTTAAGATTAATTTTGATCTCTTCACCATTTATCTGTGACTACTGTACAGATTCACTCCATAGCTCAATTTTTATTCTACAGCTCGGTCCTACTAGAATACATTGCTGATCACTTGCCAAATGCATCTCTATGCCTTAAAGATAACACTGCTGAACTGACTACAAAGATATGACTTGAAATAATAAATCCTATCTGCACCACCCAAAATATATACAGGAAGACAGGGAATACATGCAAAAACAAATGCATCTAAAAGACCAAAGAAAGGCTAAAGAAGGAAGCACTCATCTGCTGCAATTTAATGTGGACATAAAAACTACTCTCAAATAATGTGTTGAGGTGAAAAAACTTACTTTAGCCTTTCCTTACGGTGCATGCTCAGGAGACCAGTGCAGAAAGTCACTCGTGAACCCCGACTGGATCACAAAGACCCTGGATCTGTCTGGGACTTGAAGATGAAACCAATACTTGCCAAGGATGAAACCTGTACTTTATTTGCCTATCTAGTTAAGAAATCAGCTCTGAAAAGTAATATATTTTCTAAGATTCACCTTTCTAACTACGTTCATTATAGGTATCAAATGGACTAGGGAATACAAGTTAAGAGCACTAGACATTTGAGTAGATGTTCTGTGCTGTGGTCTTAAGTTACTGCTAAGCCTGTTTATTATATCCATAGCCCTGAGCTTACTGAGCACTTACCAAGTGACTTGAACTAGTGAGGGCTTTGTGTGCATTTTCTCACTTAGTTCTCATAACAATGCAGTTGTATCGTAGTACTCTATGCAAAGGCACTGCAGGACAATGCAATCAGAACAATCCCATAAAACATTAACTCAATTTTACACATGAAAAATGTATGTGATGAGCCTTCTAGACATTAGGCACTTGGAAGCTAAGCAAAAATGACAAATCAAACGATACCTAATCTGAGCCCTTCTGTAGGTTACAATCTAGTGGGAAGAAATCTATTACATAATCACACAAATAAATGCATCATTAAGAGCAGTAAGTGCTACGAATGATACAAGGTATCCTGATAACAGAGAACGAGTAGAATACAGTAAGAGTTGAGCTGAGATTTTTGCAGCAAGAATGTCTGGGTTTGAATCCTGCCTCTACCACACATTAACTAGAACCCTGAACAAGTTATTTAACCCCCTTGAATTTTTCTCCTTCTACAAAACGGGGACACAACAGTGCCTACCTCACAGAGTTTGCATGATGATTAAATAAGTACTGAATAAACAACTGTGCCTGATTTCTGTCATTATTTGACCTTGAAAAGGGGTGGGGGGGATGGTCAGGAAGGGTAGACTCCTTAGGGAAAGTGAGAAATGACCTAAAACCTGCAGAACATTGGGAATGAACCAAAGGGAGAGGACAAGCGTTCCAGACAGAGGAACATTTTTCCTGCAGTCTGAAAAGGCGCTATGCGCACAATATGACGTTGACTCAATGAGGTTGGCTGTCTTAGGTCACTTAACCATTTTGGGATTCAACCTCATCCTCTAAAAAACAAGGAGGGAAATTAGGTTATTTCTATGGTTTTAGAATGTTTGTAATTCTATAAAATTTGAGCACGATAAAATAAAGCATTTGAAACAAACTCAATAAACATGTTTTACTCCTTTCCCTGGTTCTAAATGCAGCCAAAAGGTCCTTAGAGGTACATTTTGAGAACATTTCCATTTTACCTCTTATCTATTCCCCTTGCTCTGATCTCTCCCATTATTAAATTTCCTACATCTGTAAATAAAAGAAATCACACTGCAGTGACCTCGTTTTCTGCCTCTGAAGGTGGGTTACATCTCCAATGGTAGTGTCTACTTCCTGTTTTAGGACTATCAAACCAACGACATGATTCCAGGCAGCCCTGTCCTATCACGGGGCCTACTGTATACAAAGATGGATGGGTGCATGTTCAAATTAAGCAAACTGCCGATATGACGTTTCATACACTTATGGCCGTAAGATAATGTCAACTCACTGAAAGGCATGCACTTCTCCTTCCACACCATGGTGCATTGCTTTCTGTAGGAGTTCAAGCCTCCTGACCTCAACCTATAATCGATTAGACGTATTTGGAAATTTCTACTGTTGAAGATAAACACTTACACAACATTCAGATTTTGTGAGTTACTGGTGATGGCACAGCTTCTTTTCAATAACCACATGTTAGACCAGGGTTATTCAGAGTGTGGCCCATAGGTCTGCAGTCCTTCAAAGGTTACAGAAGAACAAACAGATTCAGAGCATTTAAGTAACAAGGCCACCTAGACCACGGAGCTGTGATTCAAGCCCAGGCCTGCCTCGCTCTAAAACAGCACTGGAAGATCTCTTGTAGTGTCTTCTTGAAATTTGTACTTTCAGCCCCTTTTTTCAAAGCACTCAATAGCTTCTTAACCATTTTTCATTAACTTCCATTTGGGAATTTCCACAAGTTGCTGACCCGCCAGTGTTCTGCTACTGTACACACCGAGGGAAAGCCAGGGTCTTTGTCCCAGCTCAGTAAAGAGAAAACTCTGACTGAAGACATGTACACAAAGCCACCTTTCTTCATCATCTCTTCTTCGTTCTTGCTCAGATGCTACCTGTCAGCAAAAAGCAAAACTGCCCAGTCTCACAGACTGACTGCAAAAGGTCCCTAACAAGCATAGCCTAATCACAATGGTTTCTAGGTCAGAATTTTAAATTATAAAACTAAGACGTAGATAAAAAACTTCCTCTTCAAGCCTAAGTAATATGAATCAATAAATTGTTTTCTAAAGCTGACCAGATGAATGTCTGCTTCCCATTACTTATGCTGGACACCAACTAAGTAGGATATTTCTGATATATTTTAAATTAAACAGGAGAGCACAAGAGCTAATAGATTTGGCTTGGGACCTATAAGGAGAAGAAACAGAGTCCATGCAATGTTCCCCACACTGATACATAATTGGATTCCTTTTTATTCATTGGTAAGATCCAAAATATAGCCACTTAATCTCTGGCAAACAACTTCCTCAACTCAACTAAGGATGCATACATATAAATGACTTCATAAACTGGTCTCTTACTTCTTAAAGGCAAAAAGCCTAGCAGTAGAATAGTCTGTTGCTGCCTGTCTTCGGCTGCACACCAATGAGGGGCTGGCAGGATGGGGACTAGTCAAAGCGGTGGGAGAACTCCACTAGAAGGCTCTGCCTTCAGCCTAAGAGGGCTCCCTGAAATGTAGGCCCATCAGACCTCTTCTCAACTAGATATCTCTACATCCAGGGGTAGTGAGAAACCTCAAGTTCAGTGTATATAAGACCAAATTTATCTTTCATACCACCCTGCCCTGTCTCCTCCCCTTTCTTCTAGTGTGTCCTTGGCCAACAAACAGTCAGCACCATGGACAGCTCTGCAGGGACTTTCAGCTCCAAGGAACTGAAATGAAAGAATCTTTTATAGCTTTGGTAGGGGCCAGGGGCTGGGGTGGAGTGCATGGGATCCGAGCTATTTTTATGTTCATTTTTAAGGTCAAGTAACATAATGACTTTACAGACACTTTCCTCACAATTCCATGGTAGACATACTATTAATTTTTCTTATATCTAAAATAGTTTTTAGCTTTATTTGGGAAAATTTCACCCATACAAAAAGTCAAGAAAGAACAATATAACTGCTCACGTACCCATCATCAGTTCCAAAAATTATCTTTTCAAAGCATATCTGGTTTCATTTATTTTCACTTCTTCAGAAATTGTGTTACTTCATCTATAAGTACAGAGTCACAAACTATTAACTACACATAAAAAAAATTAATAATTCCTTAATGTATTCAAATATCCACTATTCAAATTTAATGATTATCTGGGAAAAACTTTTGACACCGTGTTTGTTTGATTTAGATTTTCTAAGAGCACACTGGAAGTGTTTTAACATTTTAGTTATTACTGTCACTGATAACCACCCAACTGTCCCATTTTTGGCCAATGGAACCTCTTTAAAGTTGGCACCCTGAGTTCTTTCTGACACAGTCTTTGATAGCTTCCTTGCTTTCTGAAGTGACAAGATATTTCAGGATCCTGATGGAGATCTGGAATTAGCCATTTTTTTTTTCTAAAGGTCTCAGAGTTCTCTTCATGGAAAATGGTATTTACAAAAATGATCCAGGAAATAGGAGTGCACATTTCTACTGTGTCGGTCATTTTTTTCTAGGCCTCTTTGGTGGTGAACAAAAAAGAATATTTTGTTCAGGAAAAAATACATCACAAATTCTTATTGCTTTTCAAATCCAAATTTAAGATTTAATTAACTTCTCTAATTTTTATTTCCTTTCTCTTTTGCTGAAAATCTTAGTCTGTAATAACATTAGCATAATTACGTATTTGCTTTATAATATATCTGCAGTTATTTCAAAAAATAAAAATGTTATTACTAATAATATACCTACAAACAGTTGTTTTTGCAGTTCTTTTGTCACTGAAGTTTGACCCGACAGAATATACAACCAAATCTCTGTATATAACTATTATCAAAAAGTGCATTAAAAATATATGCTCATTAAACTAACAAGAGTTTAAAAATGCATGACCAGGCAATCGTCACCTAGGGCACTAACAACAGTGAGGTGGAACCCTGTGTCTGAAACCTCCTTCCTTTCCTTTAGAGTAAACCTGCCTTTTAGATGATATAAAAGAGACCCAGAATAATTATGTGACAAAAAAGCATGAGATAAAAAGACTGGTGACTTTTAAAACAAAGTAACAGAAATGATCTAAAATGAAACTCAGGGAGAGAACGGGATTAAAGAATAAATGGAACATAAGTGAGCTGAGGAACAACTATAAGAGGCTGAAACATGCATAGAAGGAGTCCCCAAAAGAGACAAAAATAGGAACAGGGGGGACAAGAAAAAAATATCTGGAGCAATGTCTGAAAGTTTTCAGATTTAACGAAAATTTAAAACCCACAGATATCTAAAGCTCCACGAACTCCAAACACACACACAGAAAACAAATACGAGGGAAACTATACTAAGGCACATTAAATCAAATGCTCAGAACTGATATAACAGTAGAAAACTGTAATGGTGGGAAAATGTAACCAACCCCAGCATTCTTTTGACATTTTTTTCTGTAGGTGATGACTCTGACAAATATATAGCTTGTAGATAAATAGCATGTCTGTGTAAGAATCTTAGGAACTAACTTCAAAAGATACAGACTCCGACCTTCAGGCAGCCCTGTTCCAGGATATTTGCCGACCTTCAGCCATGGAGCCAGGATGACGTGGAGTCAGGATGACATGAATCCAGGATGACTAAACCAGGATGAGGCACACTAGACCATCACTTGCCTTACTGGAATGGACTGTGTTCGTCTGCACATAGAGAACTTGAATCCCCACCCCGTTGGTCTCTGTTCTATTCTCCTCTCCCTCCTTATAAAAACCTCTGCCTTCACTGAGATGGGGAGATGGGCTTTGAGGTGTGAGTCCCCATCTTCCCAGGAGATGGGCTTTGAGACATGAGTCCCCCATCTTCCAGATGGCGGGCATCTGAATAAACCACTTTCCTTTACGTCAGCACCTGCCTCAGGAGTGCTGGCTTTCGTAGCAGCAGGTAGCCCGACCTGCTTTCA
>VMDR010018827.1:0-18831 GCA_007922815.1 Macrotus californicus
TTTCTGAGGGCTCTGAGAAACTGTTCTATGCCTCTATCATAGTTCCTGGTGATAGCCAGCAATCCTTGGCATTCCCTGGCTTATAGATGTATCATTCAATCTCTGTCTACATCTTCATATGTCATTCTTCCTATGTCTCTGTGTCTTCACACGACTGTTTTCTTGTAAACACACCAAGTTGCCCAAGACTTTAATTGGTTACCATCCTACAGCAGTATGACCTCATCTCTACTTCATTAACTACATCTGCAATGACCATGTTTCTAAGTAAGGTCACATTCTGAGTACCGGGCGTCAGAATTTCAACATAGCTTTTTGGAGGAACACAATTTAACACTCTCATAGCCTTAAATTACTTGATGCTTTTACTACTTCGTTGACAACGCTGGGACTTCAGAACACTTTAGTTCAATTTACCATTTCCTGCCATTTGTGGTATTGTTATCATGCATTTAATTCTACATATTTTCTTTTCTTTTTTTTATTGTTCAAGTACAGTTGTCTCCACTTTCCCCACCACCACTCCGCCCTACCTGAGCCACCCCCACCTCCCACCCTCAATCCTACCCCCCCCTTTGGCTTTGTTCATGTGTCTTTTATATATGTTCTTTGATGACCCTTCCCCCTTTTCCTCCCATTAGCCCCTCCCACCTCCCCCCACGTTACTGTTTGTTCTTAATTTCAATGTCTCTGATTATATTTTGCTTGCTTGTTTGTTTTGTTGATTAGGTTCCACTTACAGGTGAAATCATATGGTATTTGTCCCTCACTGCCTGGCTTACTTTGCTTGGCATAATGCTCTCCAGTCCCATCCATGCTGTCACAAAGGGTAGGATCTCCTTCTTTCTCTCTGCTGCGTAGAATTCCATTGTGTAAATGTACCACAGTTTTTTGATCCACTCATTGACTGATGGGCACTTAGGTTGCTTCCAGCACTTGGCTATTGTAAATTGTGCTACTGTGAACATTGGGGTGCATAGGTTCTTTTGGATTGGTGTTTCAGGGCTCTTAGGGTATAATCCCAGCAGTGGAATTGCCAGGTCAAAAGGCAGTTCCATTTTTAGTTTTCTGAGGAAATTCCATACTGTTTTCCACAGTGGCTGCACCAGTCTGCATTCCCACCAACAGTGAACTAAGGATCCCTTTTCTCCACAACCTCTACAACATTTGTTGTTTGTTGATTTGTCTATGATGGCCACTCTTAATGGTGTGAAGTGGTACCTCATTGTGGTTTTAATTTTCATCTCTTTGATGGCTAGTGATGCTGAGCATCCTTCCATGTGTCTCTGGGCCCTCTGTATGTCCTCCTTGGAGAAGTGTCTGTTCAGGCCCTTTACCCGTTTTTTAACTGGGTTGCTTGTCTTCTTAGAGTGGAGTCGTGTGAGTTCTTTATATATTTTGGAGATCAAACCCTTGTCTAAGGTATCATTTGCAAATATATTTTCCCATATGGTTGGTTCCTTTTTCATTTTGCTGATGCTTTCTTTAGCCATTCAGAAGCTTTTTATTTTGATGAAGTCCCATTTGTTTATTCTTCCCTTTATGGCCCTTGCTCTAGGGGACATATTGGTGAAAATATTGCTGAATTCTACATACTTTAAACTGCAAAGAACACTACTGTTCTTTTATACAGTCAAAACCCATTTATTTATGCCCACATTTTTAGTGTTTTCATTGCCCTTCACTTTTTTCTGTACTTTCTTTTTCCATCTTGGAGCATTTGCTCCCTCTTTTTCTCCTACTCTGCTGAATCATTCATTACTTGTCTGTTAGGCCCATTTGCTAGGCCCATTTGTGAAATTCTCTTTTTCTTATTCAATTTTCCCCTTTCTCTTTGTTTTCTTAAATATATTCATCGGTTATATTTAATATTTGACTAATATTCATAATTATGAATCACCTATTTTTTCTCTTATGTTTTTGGACATTTTGTCCTATTTCTTGGTATGCCTGATACTCTTTGATTGACAGTTAGATACTGTGTTGAACAATTGCAGAAGCTCTGGATGATGAGGACATGTCCAGAATGAATTCACCATTTCCTCAGCTAGGGAGGTAGATTTAGAGCTGATCACCCTAAGGTGATCACCCCAATCAAGGACTGAGCTGACTCAAGGTTAGGCTGCAGTTTTCCTAAAGTTCTTGCTGCCTCTTCATCACTCCCACCTGCAGAGTTCAAACTAAATGCCTGGGTAGTTCCCCTCCTCCATGACCTGTCTTGAACTCTTATCCTCTATAGCTCGGGACAGCCAGAAACTCCACTTTGCTTTTCAGAAAATTTCTGCCTAGCTTCTTAGCCTCCTTCCTGCCCTTCACAGCTTCAGAATTCAGCAAAATGACAAAATAAAAACCACCCCTGACCAATTGGGCTGTTTTCTGCCCCTCCAGCCTCCAATTTGTGTCTCTTTAAACCCCCCAAATTGCCAAATGCTCTGATGGTTTCTCAGCCTTCCAGCAGCAGCCCTATGCCCAAGACTTTAATTGGATTTTCAGCCACATTCCTGGAGCACAGAGTTGTGGAATTCCCCATGGAAAAACATGGCTGTGGAATGTTAGTAGTTCAGCTCTTCATGGTTTTCCCCCCTCCAGAATCTTGACCTCTCAAATTCTAAGTTGCCTTAGCAGCTTCCCAATATGAATAAAGAGAATTTTTTTAACCCATCTACTCTAATTATTCTTAAAGAGTGCATTTTTCTGCCATAAGTTACACTATCATGCTAAATGTTGAAGACCTAACCACAGAATTTAAGAGCTTCCCCTTCAGTAAAGTGATTGGTTACACTTCGGAAAACAGGATTGCTAAATAAGAGTTTCTCATTTTTTTAAGATCAGGTATATGATTGTCTCTAAATCCCAACTGCATAGAAATTAGTGTGCACTATGGCAAAATGTAAATTTAAATAAATTACAAGAACTTGTCATTGAGATATTTTGTCAAGAAATGAATGAGAAAAATGAATTACAATATTTCAAAACATATAATTAATAAAGCAAGTTGAAAACAAATTTTATTCAAGATTGGAGCAAAAGAAACTTACTAAGTTTTTCATGGAAATAGGAATGTTCTTATTACTAAATGTATGACGCATTAACCTAATAAAATAACTTGCAATTTAAAAAAGATTGAAGCAAAATGTTAAATTCATTTCATATTGGTATAACCTAACAAAATAAAATAAAAATAGAATTATTTCAAAAAACACCACACCCTAGTGAGTTACTAGCAGAGGCTTCTTTTGTACTTCAGGTGTAAAGAATTGAATTGAGAATATTAATTTTATGGTGTTAGTATTATCTACCTAGGTTAAGTCCCATTTGAAAATTTTTTTAATCTATTTATTGTCTTTTTTTTCTTTATCCCTATCCCCTGGTCCCCAACTTCATTTTTCGCTTTTTCATTGCCCTTCAATTTCTCTTCATTTTCTTTTCCATCTTGGAGAATCTCCTCCCCCAAGATGAGAGCTCGCATCCCATTGCATGGTCTCTCTCTTAGATATTTAATGTGTTTTCTTCCAATCTACCTTGCATACGTGCATTTGTCCTTAAAATTATTTGATAGTATTTTTGTATATTTCTTAATTTACACACATGAAGCTATGCTATCCATTGTATTCTTTTACTGTTTTGTACAACCTTGTTTATGAGGTCTGTTCATGCTGCTCTATGAAAACTCAGCTCACTTCTTCTGACCATTGCATCATATTCAATCATATGTTTCTATGTTTTCCTTATCCGTTCTCTTACGAAGGACATGTGAGTTGTCCCCAACTCTTGGTTGCCATAAGCGACTGCAATAAAAATCCTATGCATGTCTCCTTGTGTATATGTGTAAGAGCTTCTCTGGGGTAAAAACTCCTGAGAGAAAAAATCAACAAACATTTCCTGTAAAGAAAAAATATGAAAGTTTTTTACAAAATAAGATGAGAATGCATTTCTATCTGCTTTAGCAATAATTAAACATGCTGAATTTTCTGCCATGAACATAAAATAGCTGAAAGTACCATAGAAATAGAAAAACCAAAACACCAATCCTATTTACGTAGAGAAATTAAAAGGAGTACAAAGGATGAGAAGTAAATGGGCATATAATCAATTCCCATTAGGTAGCAAGTTAAATACTACCCAAAGCTTCCTCACTGAATCATTTTGTAGTTGCTGTCTCACTCTCAAACTCCTGCAACCCCTTACATGAGCAGAGCTCACTTGGTAACCCTTGTTAATGCTCTCGTCACTTATTCATTTAATCCACTTGCCTAGTCCGCCATGTTTTGTAAGCTTTCAGTCCTACACATACCTATGCTGGACAAGTACTTCTCACAACTCTTAGTGGCTCTGTGTATTAATTTCCTAGGGCTGCTGTAAGTAAGTAACACAAACTGAGTGGCTTATAATAACAGAAAGTTATTCTTTCACAATTTTGGTTAACTGGAAGACTGAAATCAAAGTGTCAGCTGAGCCACGTTTCCTTGGAAACATTATGCAGAAGATCCTTCCCTGCCTCTTCTAGCTACTGGTGGTTGCCAGCAATCTTCACATGATTTTTTTCCCCTATGTCTGTGTCTGTGTGTCCTTATCTCTTCTTGTGAGGACTCCAGTAATTATATTTAGGGTTCATCCGAATCCAATATGACTTCAACTTAATTACATTAGCAAAGACACGATTTCCAAATAAGGTCACATTCTGAGGCTCAAGATTGGACGTGATTTCAGAGGGGACACTACTTCTGTCTTCTTTTCCCCAAAACTCACATACATCCTATGCACAAAATATATTCACCCTCACCCCCAAATCTGTCAACATCTTAACCCATTCCAATTCTAAATCTAAAATATCATCAACTCAAAAAAAAAGTTCCAAATCTCATCATTTAAATTAGTATTGGGGAAACTCTGAGTATGGTCCATCATGGGGCAAAAGTCCTCTCTATCCACAGACCTATAGAACTAGACAATAAACTATCTGCTTTCAAAATACAATGATCAGACAGGCATAGGATAGACATTCCTATTCCTAAACTGAAAAGACAATGGAAGGAATTAAGGGATTATCTTTCTAAAGCAAGTTCACAAACCAGCATTGCAAATTCCAAATTTCCAGGCTTAGGAGTAATCCTCTGTGGCCTGATGCTCTGTCCTCTCAGCCCTCTGAGTTGGCAGCTCCACCCACTCTGGCCTCTGCATCCATGGCTCTGCCCTTAGAGCCATTCTTTCTTCATTTCATCCTGTCTCTGTCCCCTTCAGTTTGAGCCAGCTATGTTTGCTGGCATAAAATTCTCAAAACTCTGTTATTATTGATATATGATTATGATGGCAATAAAACTAGGATGTGCAAGACCTATATGAAGGAAACTACAATATTTTATTGAAATTCATTGAAGAAGACCTAAATAAATGGAGATATGCCACATTCAAGGATGGGAGGATTCAATATCCTTAATATGGTGCATATATATATAATATATTATATATATATGGCAATTAACCTATGAATTCAGTGCAAGTCTTATGAAAATCCCAATGAGTTTTCTAGGAATTTGAAATTCATATGGGAGAGCCAAATCTCAGAAAAAAAAAACAAATAAGGATAAGATGTGATACTAGCAGGTATCAAAATTTATCACAGGCTGTACTAAGATAGTATTGAAGGATGTACTCAGATGTGTTGGAGGAAGAATATAAATACATAAACCAATCAATGGAGCGACACGGAGTCCAGAAACAGACTCATGACTGTAGGGAAACTAGAAGTGGCACTGCAGCTTTCTTCTGAAAGGAGGGCATTCTTAATACATGGTGATGAGACAATTTGTTATCTATTTGGGGGGAAAAGCAAAAGAAGAAAAATTGAATGCCTTTCTCATACAATACTCCAAAATCAATTCAGAAGAATTAAGAATTTAAGTATAAAAGGCAAAAATGTTAACCTATAGAAGAAAATAAGAATATCTTTACCACTTCAGGGTAAGGGGGTAGTTGCTTAAACACACACAGACACAAACTCTAGTTGAAAGTACTTATAAATTCAAGTATATTAAAATTGAGACATCTTTTCATTGGGAAAGTAAAAAAGCAAACTACAATCTCAGAGCAGATATTTTCAACACGTATAACTGACAAAGGATTAGTATGTGGAATATATAAAGAATGTCCACAACTCAAAAGCAAAGGCAAACAACCCAATAAAAAATGGGAAAAAGATATAAATAAGCATTTTATTAAAGAAGAAATACAAATAGACCATAAATAATGAAGATACTCAACTTTATTTGCATTTTAATACCATCTGTACCATTTTTAAATGTACAGTTCAGTAGTGTTAAGTATATTCACGTTGTTGCACAACAGATGTCTAGAATTTTTCATGTTGCAAAAGGGAACCTCTATACTGGTCCAACAATAAACTTTATTTCTTCTTCTCAGCCCCTGGTAACTATCACTCAGTTTTCTGTTTCTGTTTTTCTACATTAGATGCCTCATGTTATAAACTGAATAGTATCCTCCCCCAAAATTTATGTTGAAGTCCTAATCCCCAGTACCTCTGAGTGTGACTATATTTGGAGACAAGGCCTTTTAAAAGAAAATTTAAGTTAAATAAGGCCAAATGAGTGGGCCCTAATCCAATCTGACTTAGTGTCCTTTTATAAGAAGAGAAATGTTGGACACACAAATACCAGGGATGCATCCGAATAGAGGAAAGGCTATGTGAGGACACAGCAAGAAGATGGCTATCTGCAAGTCAATGAGAGTGGCCTCAGGAGAAATAAAACTTGCCTGATCTTGGACTTCTAGTCTCAGGAACTGAACATTAATTTCTGTTGTGTAAGCCACAGTTTCTGTAGTATTTTATTATGGCAGCCCTAACAAATTAATACACCTCATGTAAGTGAAATCATACAGCATTGGGGGGGGGGGGGAGGCAGGGTGCTGGTTTATTTCACTTAACACAATGTCCTCAAGTTTCATCCAGTAACATATGACCGGATTTCCTTCTCTTTAAATCTGAATAATATTCTGTTATATGTATATACCACATTTTGTTTTTACAATCACCCATTTGTGGACATTTGGGTTACTTCCACCTCTTGGCTAGGGTGAATAATGCTGTTATGAACAAGGGTGTGCAAATATCTCTACAAAGGGCCTGTTTTCAACTCCTTTGTCTATATTCCAAAAAGTGGGATTACTGAATCACGTAATTGTTCTATCTTAAATTTTGTAGTAAATGCCATACTGATTTCCATAGTGTTGTACACTTTACAGTCCCACCAGCAGTACCCAAGGGTTCCAGCTTCTCCACATTCTCACCAGCACTTATTTTGGGTTTTCAATAGTAGTCATTCTATATCATTGAGGTTCTGATCTACATTACTCTAATTGATCATTTAGTATTTTTAAAAATTCAGAGTGTGGTGATTGTGGGGGTGGGTAGGGTGAAGGTAGAAGAGGGGACAAATGGAAATGGAAAAAGTACAATTAAAAAACAACAAAATTCACATTAAGACCTCTTTGAGATACCACATATACCCACTACATTTGAAAAATTAATCTCATAATACCAAGTGTTGATTAGGACAAAAAATTTTTTGAAACCCTCCTACATGTTGCTGGTGAACACGTACATTATTAACAATCTCTTTGAAGAACGACTTGGCATTACCTTGTAAAATGACATTCATATTCCTTCTGACTCAGCTATTCCACTTCTAGGTAGTCCTTTCTCATAGTGTTTTTCAAACCTTGCGTGACCACACATTTGTGAGTTCTGTAACCTATTTACTGAGAGTCACAACTAGCATTTTTTTAAACATTGGAAAGGTGAGTATTGTTTTATTTTTGTGAATTTTATATATGTATATGTATTTACCAGTTGAAGACACCAATTGCATTTTTTACACTCTGTGTCAAAAAATCTGAAAGACTCTTGTTGACCCCACAATGAATGTACTTACTGAAAAGAGTCCCTGTTGGCTAACGGAATTCAAATTTATAAACAGGCCTCTCATGCAAACCACATTGCAGTGAGCTGCCCACCTCCTGCACTGAACTGCCTGCCTGCACTGTGTTCCTGCTGTCTTAGCCAACCCTTATGAAGGAGTTCCTGGAATCATATTTCAACCAATAGGACTACAACTTTTCCTGTCCAATCAGAGCTGCATAGTTATAGCTCCATTAGCATCTTCACCTACCAATCAGGGCAGCTCCATTATAACCAATCAAGACATTGTTTTTTAGACCAAACTCAGGATTTGGAGTTTGCCTGAGGATGAAGAAAGCAGGGAATGTGGGCAGGGACTTCTTTATAGTAAGTCAGCTCCCCTCTAACTCAGAGAGTGCACTTCTACTTCACACAGAAAACTGAAGGCTGGAGCTGAAACACCAAAGATCAGCCTGGACCAGGGTAGACCCCAAGCAGGTGGAGCAGACAAAATTCTCATTCCAGGCCACCTCACAGCCATGTTGTTCTATAGCCACACTCTTCATAATTGAGCTGTAACACTATTGTGCTATTCTCACAGCCATGCTGTAACACAATTGAGCTGTTTGCACTGAATAAAAAATTTTCATTCCTCACCACACCTCAAATTGGGGATTCCTGTTGGCAGTGAACTGGTGCCAACAACCACTGGTTGTCACATTTTAAATTTCTGCACATGTATACCAGGAGAATGTATAAAAATGTTCATAGCACTATTGTTCACAACAACAGAAAATTGGAAACAAACCAAGTGGCAAGTAGAATTGTAAATTTGTGGTATATTCACACAAGGCAACTCTATAAAGCAATGAAAATGAATGCATGAGTATTACATCTTCTTAAGTGATAAAAGATCACAAAGACTGATATGTTTACAAAGCTCAATACCAAGTAAAACTAAACAATATGTTGTTGAGGAATACACACATGGAAAGGGATTGTAAGAACAAATAATAATCAATATATTTGGCAAGTGGATGAAATGGGGATAAAAAAATAGATGCAATAGTATTGGTTGTATTCTAGTTCTTAGGTGCGCTCATGGATATTCACTTTGTTAATGTGCCACACAATTTAAATTTATACTAAATATCTTTCATACATATGCATCTTCATAATGTACGTATTTCTAAAAAATTTCTCCCCAAAGTGTACATCCTCTACCTTTTAGCACAGGAATGAGTCAACATTTCCAAACAAAAACTTAATTTCCTGAAAAACAGGTTAAGAAGTTAAGGCAGGAGGGGTGGGAGTGGGAAATGCTGGTCAGCTTCGTCAAAGATCAGCATGTACCATTTCATGTAAGCACACCTTCCTTTCAGTTTCTTGAGGCCAGGGCATGGTGTAGGGAATGATCATAAACAGATATATCACGACCTTTAACATGAGAATTTTGTGTTTTTCTTGCTTTGATGGCCAAAAAAGTAAAATTGCAATTCATTAAAATTTGTCCCATGCACCTACACCTCATCTAAGTATGATACTAATTCACGTATGGGGTATTTAGTTAGCCCTCACCTAATAATTTAACTATGGAAAGAGCAATTAACCAGGGCCAGAACTCTCAATTAATTTAGAATTGGAACAAACTGTCATTGCTTTTCTAATTTCCTTTAAATGCTCTTGGGGCAGTTCACCCAAACTTCCCATCAAGTGGAGAGCAATGCATTGATTTGAGTAGCTTACGAGAAACAGCAAAATAGTTGTGGGGGAAGGGAAGAAACAGAAAAGAAAACAAAAAAAGAAATCCCCCAGGAGAAAGAGATTGTGGAAACTGAAACAAAATGGAAAATTTCCACACTAAGAATTCCGAAATAATAATGCAAGGTCGCGGTGGGAGGGGGGAAGGTTCAAGGACTTTTACTGGTGTAAAAGCAGTTAGCAAATTCAGGAAAGGAAATTCACGCTTTCAAAAAAGGGCACTAAGCAGAGCTGCTCGACTTCAGCAAAACCCACCGCAAAGATGGCGGTAGTACGAAACCCCTTCTCCTCCCGCTGCCCAAGCCTCTCGCCTCACATTTCCCACAAACCCCTCCGCGCGGACCCGCTCTCCGAAACCGGCCCGGCCGGTCTCCGACCACTGCGCACGCGCAGGCTGTCGTCACTGGCGCTCCCAGGGCTCCGCGGAGCTGGCAGGAGGGGCCTTCCCAGCTTCCGCCGCCGCGTCGCTTCGGGTCTGGAAAGTCGGCTTCGCGCTGCCTCCGCCGCCGTGGGGCAGTCGGGGGTCCCGAGGCCCAGCGAGGGACGCGCGGCGGCGTGGTCATGGGTCTGCGACGAGTCCGGTGACAGCAGGGAGCCAAGCGGCCCGGGCCCTGAGCGCGTCTCCTCCGGGGGGCCTCGCCCTCCTGCTCGCGGGGCCGGGGCTCCTACTGCCGTTGCTGGCGCTGCTGCTGGCGGCGGCGGCGGCCAGAATTATGTCGGGCCGCCGCTGCGCCGGTGGCGGCGCGGCCTGCGCGGGCGCGGCGGCCGAGGCCGTGGAGCCGGCCGCCCGCGAGCTGTTCGAAGCGTGCCGCAACGGGGACGTGGAGCGAGTCAAGAGGCTGGTGACGCCCGAAAAGGTGAACAGCCGCGACACGGCGGGCAGGAAATCCACCCCGCTCCACTTCGCCGCAGGTAACCCGGACTCGCCGCCTTGACTCGCGCCAGACCCCACCTGCGCACCCGTGCTCTCAGGCTCCAACCCGAACACAGTGCTCTGCCCCTGGCCTTGCCCGCAGCCCCCGCGCCCCCGCCCCGGACTCCGGCCCTGGCCTTCTCGTTCTCATCAAGTGGGGAATTGAGGGGATTGGGGTAGGAGCTGGGAGGAGCGTGCCGCACTCAGCTGGAGGTTTTTTCTTTTTTTGGCTTTGTTTTGTATCCACAATACCTGTATCAACTTCCGGTCTTGCTACCCTAAAAGGCCTCTGCACACAAGAAAGAGTATGGGACATAGTAGACCTTGTAATCTGAAAGGCCAGTTATCTCCAAAATCTGTGGTTCTTGCAAGTTCCACTGTTATTCTTATCAGCCCTTCGGGTTAAGGTGTTGAAGGCCCTTTGTAAAATGCAAAGATGTAATTTAGAAGGAGTAGCTCAATTGCTCACTGCCGTATTTGCGTGAATGTGTTTATGTCCTCAGTCGTTAGAAAGTTTCTGGTGAGACTAGAACTGGAAGTTGTCGAGTTCTGGTTTAGGCCAGATCCAGGATGGTGGTCTCTGCCACACACACGTTGGGGTGAAAAATAGGGTAAGAGGAAAGACACAGTGCAGACGCTTTAGCTTGGATCTAGAGTGAAATGGGGACTAACCTCGCCTCATTCTGAGACTTAGAGCGTTTGAATGACTTTTAATAGTTACTAGGTTTACTTTATAATGTAAGCATATTAAATTTATTGACGAATTTGAAAGAACTAGAAATGAGACATACAGCTTAGTTCTGTAAAGCATTTATGCTTTTCACTTTGAGGAAAGATCGTGGCACTCTCTCCTCATGATTGAGAATGGGAATAGGTTCTCATACTTCTTATAATCCTGGTGTTTTATTTCGTGTATTATATGATTGTTTAAAATAATTTTTTTATTTCTTGATTTTTAGAGGGAGAGAAACATCAGTTTGTTGTCCCACTTCTTTATGCATTCAGTAGTTGATTCTTGTATATGACCTGACCAGGGATCAAACCACAAACTGGGCATGTTGGCTGATCTCTAACCAACTGAGCTGCGCAGCCAGGGCCAAAATAACTTTGAAAAACCAGAAGGATGTGCTTTAAAGCTCCCTGTTCTTTTGGAGGACCTATGAGAAAGAGCATACATAAGGTTCCCTTGTCCACAGACACTGCTTTTATACACTTACTTTCACAGGAGATGTGTTTGCTCTAACCTGGACCTGTTGTAAAGAGTAAATGTTGTTAGGATGTATGTGCTCTCGATCAGTTACAACTTTGTTGGGTTCCCACTGGGGAGCCTTTTTAAAGAAAGTTTGAGGGAGAATGGGTGAGAGGACTAGAAGCAGCCTGTGGACAGCAGAAAGGGGAGAACACTAACGTCAGATCTCACCTGTTTAGTCATTTTGCCCAAAATGTTGGTGTTCAGGGGTGCCTTTTACACTAATTTGGATTGCCCTCTTTGACCATGCAGTGCACATTTAAACAACTGATTTGGCAAAGTGTCATAACCAACTGATATGTAATCCAAAGGGTAGTATTACTTAGATTCTGTTCACTTGATCTGTGGGATAAAAATAACCAAGGAAGCTCTTAGTTGCTACCTTTCAAGAATTTGGTGTATTAATGAGTTCATATCTGAAAATAGTAATATTTAGAGGCTTAAGATTATGGGATTATCTTCTTGCTGATTTTGTTCCTCTACCCCCATCCCACTCTCAGTTCTGCCCCACCATTTCAAAGTGCATCGGTCTCACTGTGGCTCGTTCAGGCTGAAATGGAAAACCGATTTTAGGGGCAAACCCACTCCTCACGATTCACCCATGTTATCAGATACAGGTTATAAAATTAAGAATTTAAGGTATAAAAGGAGAGTAATAAAATAAAGATTACTAACAGTCTACATTACACAAGAGCTTTAAAGCTCTGCAATTAAAACTAGGCATATAACTTCATAAATTACATAAATGTCTGATCACCATGTTGTACACCTAAAACTAATATCATGTGTCAACTGTAATTTTAAATTTTTTAATTAAAAAAATTTAATTTTTTGTCACAAAAAAGTTATGCAGACATTGCAAATGCCAAATCACAAAAAAGAAACTTATTTTTTAATTAGCTTTGTAAATTTGATCTAAATTATTAGATTGATGAGAGAGAACTTGCTTTCTTAATTTCTAAGTAAATGCATCCAGCTACCTTGTCTCTAACTACATGGAGAATATGTTTTATATCTTTTGTGGGTAGAGAGTTAGCAGTCGTGTTAATGTGCATTTGAACATGCCATTGGAAACTCAACGTAGGGGTGAGACTGTGTAGCTACCTGACCAAAAGTTCCTTGGGTTTGTATGTTATAGACTAAGCTGTGGAGGAAAACTGTTTTTTTTATAGCCAGTTAAAGTTTGGAGATTTGACTAGGGGTGGGAGGGAGTATGCTTTTATCTTTTTGATATCCAAGGAACCGGAATGAGAGACCTGTGCAGACCAAAGAAAATGAATCATGATAGAAGAACAGTTTAGGAGAAATTGTGTCTTTTCATCTAAAATGTTTAGTTATAAGAATAAGCAGTAGCCATCCCCAAAGGAGGTCTGTTAATGAAAAAAGCAATCAACATAAACTGGAATTTTTCTTCTATTAGGTGTTTTTTATTATTGAACTAGATTACATTTCTTCTAAATAAGCATGCTTTAAGAAGTCATTTTTATGAGAAAAATTATATCCCTTTTAACCTAGTTTCCTTTTCTCCTCTACCAGCCACTCCCCCCGCCCCCAACACACACACAGAGGATATGAATGAATTTTTTTGTGACATGTCACAAAACTTGTAGAGGCAAGTTGGTGGTAGGGAGGCTGCAGCTTTAATTTTGCTAAAAGCAATAGCACCTGAAATGCTTGACAGTGTAATCCCCTAGAAAACAGCGGATTTCAGTAAAGGGCCTTGCTTCTCTGAACTTGTTTCTGAAAAATACAGAAGAGGGACAGAAACTTTGGGAGAAATTCATCTTATTGTCCACCATAGTGAAAGAAAGAAATACATAGCATTCTCTAGAATCACAGAACTGGGGTCAGGGGTGGCAAGTGAAATAAAATTCAGTAGTAGCTTGAGAATTTTAAATATTTTGAGGGAGGTGTGCAGAGAGGTATCATTCAGTAGAGAAATGTGTAAAATCGTTTATCAGGTTTAAGGAATGTAGATGCAGAGATGGTGGGAAGAGGTGGTAGATGTATGTGTACTGGAGAAGGACAGTTGAAAAGAGCTTGCATTGTAGAGTTCCAGCTAAACGAAGTAACACTTGTTCTGTGTATGTATCTCTAGTGTGCTACTCAGCCGTGTACTTTGGACCAGTCAGGCTGAACCCTGATTACTGTATTCACTAGTGTGAATTGCATATGAGAAGGATTTCCTTTTTATTCCGATAAGGGAAGTGGAATTAGAGCCTCTGGGATTTATTATACAAGCAACAGATGAAAACTAGAGTTCCTTATTCTAGAGATGAAAGAAGACTGAAGTCAGACAATGTTATTGTCCTCACATATGCGGAAGATAGTCCAGTAGAAAAGTGAGTGGATGTGATTTTCATATGGCTTCAGCAGTCATAGCAAGGACCAGTCGTTGGAAGGTTGTAAGAGTCGGACTGCCTTTAACAAGTTGTTCAGCTGTGTAATTAGCTGGAAATGTCCAAGCAGTGACTGGATTGGCATCTTTCAGAGATGTTGTAGAAAGGATTTCTGCATAGGCTAGACAATTGGACCAAGAGGTCAGAATCTGACTGGTATAAGAAAGGGATAAGCCCTGACTGGTGTGGCTTGGTTGGGTGTCATCCCACAATGTGAAAGGTTGGTGGTTTGATTCCCTGTCAGGACACATGCCTGGATTGAGGGTTCAGTCCCCGGTTGGGATGTGTATGAGAGGCAACTGATTGATGTTTCTCTCTCACGTTGATGCTTCTCTCCTTCTCTTTCTCCCTCCCTCCCTTCCCCTCTCTCAAAATAAATACTTAGCCAAAAAAAAGAAAGTGGAATGACTACCTCATTTGGAGATTTTAAAGATACAGTACCTTTTGTGTTTGTCATTCATATCCTTCCCCAAAAGGGTACTTTTAAAGACGTCCAATAATATTTCAGTAGTATTTCCGCCTTTTGTCTGTAGGCCAACGTCATAATTATGGGAGATGCACAAAATGTACCCACATTCCTAACCTAGGACTGAACTAGAGATTATTGTTTCCTAGGTTGTTTTTTGCTGTGTGTGTGGTGGGCAGGGGCAGGAGGGAGTATTAAGTCCAACATCAGTAGAAAATCCCAGTATCAGATAAACACTGGTATATTTAAGAATTCAGAATCTTTCATGACTTAGCCGATTTGCCAGTGTATTATCAAGGCTTGAGCTACACTTTCTTCCTCAACTCTTGCTGGACTTAGAGGTAGGCGGTTGACTTCATTAGCACCTAGTTTGGAGTATTTGTTTCAGTACTTCCTCATTTAGATTGTCAGAATTTTATCACCCCAGAGGCCATGTTTCAAAGTTTCTCCTAGTCTGACCAGACAGATGGTGTGTATCTGTCCCAAGTTGAGCTGGGCCAAACCTTCTCCCTTATATTCCTCTCTAAAGAAATATATGGAAACACCTTTTATAGATCTTTGCCAACTGAAGTTGCTAGGAAGTTTAAAATGACACCCTCAGAAAAATCTAACTAGAATCCTGGCTATATAAATCAGAGCTTAAGACTGCTTGATTGTAACAACCCATCTCCCAGACTACAGGAGCCTTCTCTGTTTCGTGGCGGTATCTGAAGTCTGTTTTTGCGTGTTTTCTTCTGACAAGCCATATATGACACCAACCTACCTTTGGACTGTCAAGACATCACTGTCATGTCATACTGGGCCAATTTATCATCAACGGCCCTCCCCATCTTTAGACTATAAGAAGGGGAGGTAGCAGCTCTCAGTAAAATTTCCTGAGCGTTTAGGTTGGTTTCTCTGTGGTGACTTCCACTGCTTTACAGCTTTTTGGAAGCCGTTCAGATGTAAAGATGTTTCCCATGTAGCAGCAAAGTATGATGCTGTTAACAATAGTCAAGGTTAGCAAGACAGTTCCTAGAACTGCTAAAACTGGTAGTACCTCGATAGTAATGAAACTTGACAGGAAAGAAATGGAATAGACTGCTTTTCTTAGTCGTCAGGAATCATCAGCTCCTTAGTGTCTGTGAGGATCATTTGCTATTTCAGCAAAGTATTAGACATGCCCTGAGCAAATGTTTGAGTCCTGTGTGCTAGGTTCTCGCCTTGGCCAGTGAACAGAAATGAACAGGACACAATACCTGCCATTAAGTGACAGTTTATTGACCAGCAAATTTACTTTCCAAATATGCCTGCTTTGTTTCACTGTTAGTGCTTTAAAGTAGATTCAAACTCAGTGTATGATTTCATCAGGATTTTCACCCATAGAGCAGTGTTTGAAGACAAGTGCTCTTCCATAATTATAAAATAAACCACAATACATCCTGAGCAACCATGACTACTAACTTTAAGCTTCTGATTCCTTTGTAAAGAAATCCTTAGGATATGGAGATTGGCATTGATTCTAAGGATACGCCTGTTCATGTTCTACCTGGCCAGTGAGAACATGATCAGAATATGTACCCTGCAAAGCTATTTTTCCTTCAAGAAGTGAATGTTTAACAGATGCTTTGAACTAGTCTTGAGACCAAAAGAATGGGATTTTCATCAGGGATTAGCCTTCACAGTTTAGGAAGCATCTTGAATCTAAAGGTTTCCCCTAAATCCTAACAGTACAAGATTTTTTAATTTTAAATAGCTACATACTGACCCCCTCTAAATTTCCTTTTATGCCCAGAAATGTTTTCAAACATTCAAAATTTCAGACTCTTCATCTACTCTCTCGGGATAGCAACATGACCTCCCCTCATGTTATGGTCCTTCCAATGTGACTTTGAAAACGTGCTGATCTCTGCTGTCAGTCTCCAGACAGGTTTCAGACATCTTAATGGCTGAGGAATCATGTTGATACAAAGTTATAGAAGTTAGCTGTGTCTTGGACTATTGGTAACTATATATATGTGTATATATATATCATCACTTCACCCCTTCTGCCAAGCTTAAACTTCAATTTCCATATTTAGTCATACATGTCAGTATTGAGTATACGTCTGTCTCATCAGTAAATTCTTAAATTGTTGAATCTCTCTTATTATTTCCCACCCAGAAGCATCTTAGCATGGCTTTTACTTGTTGATTCTAATTTGATGTATTTTCTTTGGAAGACTTAAATGTGGATAATTTGTTTTCTTTTAGGTTTTGGGCGGAAAGATGTAGTTGAATATTTGCTTCAGAATGGTGCAAACGTCCAAGCACGTGATGATGGGGGCCTTATTCCTCTTCATAACGCATGCTCTTTTGGTCATGCTGAAGTAGTCAATCTCCTTTTGCGACATGGTGCAGACCCAAATGCTCGTGATAATTGGAATTACACCCCTCTCCATGAAGCTGCAATTAAAGGAAAGATTGATGTTTGCATCGGTAAGACTGTTTACTTTCCAGAATTTTTCTGAAATAGTTTGTAACTATTCTGAATTTGAATTGATTTCATTTGTTAATATGATTGATTTCTGCCAGGATATATTTAAATACTTAAGAACAATTCAAGATTTAAGGTAACCACTATTTACTAAATGTCATTTTGTGTATAGTACTGGGTTTAAGTTCTTCAAAGAATAGAAACAGGATTCCTGTTTTCTAGAAACACGGATTCTCTTGAGAGAGAGCACACACACAGAGCCAGATACAGTCGTGGTAGAAGTGAACAGGAGTGTTAGAGGGTAATGAGTGCAGTGAGTAGGCTGGAGTCCGGTTACTCCTTCCAGGAGACTTTCGAGGACGTACTGGGGGGAAGACTGAAAAGGTAAGGACATCTGTATAAAGAACTTTGCATTCCAGGTTAAGGAGCTCGATATTGCTATGTAGGTTGTATGGAATCATTGAAGACTATTAAAGAGGGGAACAACAGTGTGATGAGAGTATTTTATTTTAGAAGGAGTGGTCTGGTCAGGGGCTGGTAGAATGGGTAGCATCAGGGAGATTAGCTTGGAAACTGTAAAATAACCCAGATGAGAATTGATGAGGGCATGAACTAGGGTTATTGTAGGAAAATAGAAATGGCAGGATAAGCAAAGGAGCATTTGAAGGGAAAATCATCTATCATAGGATTTGCACAACAGATTGATCATTGACAGAAAATTATATGTGAGAAGGCTGCTTATTTGAGAGTTTTTATTAACCTGGTATTGACTTTTCTGAGCCTCACATACTCAGGGATTTTGGACTCTGCTACCTTAGTTCTATTTCCTGATGCAAAACAGGGGCAGTTGAAATTTTTTAGGCAGATAGAAAGCCAGTTCCATGTACTAGAAAAATTCCAGAGGCCCTGTGCTAAACTTGCATTGTTCTCCCCTGCCCTCCACACACCTAATCACTATTCATACCAAAGTTGCCAGTTTAAATTAGGTAATTTATAAGAATACAAGATAGATTACTTAGTAACATGTGCCCAATTTTCCTTTCCTATGTGTTATATTGCTTCTGCCCTCTGCTCATAATCCTTTCCTAGTTCCTCAATCTCAGATATACAAATAATTTGTTTTAATAATGGGTTCTCCAGATATCATTATAGATCTGCACTATCCAATGTGGTAGCTGAGAACTCCTAATGTGGCTAGTTGAAACTGAGAAGTATTCCAAGGGAAAAATACACTGGATTTCAAAGACTTAATATGATAAAAAGCGATGCGAAATACCTCAATTTTATATTGACTACAATAGAAATGTAAATATTGAAATATTTTGGATATGGTGGGTTAAATAAAATGTGTTAAGATGAATTTAATTTGTGTCTTTTTTATTTTTTTTTAATGTGGCTACTAGAAAATTTTAAATTACATGTGTGTCTGCCATTAATGCCTCACATTTTACTTCTGTTACAGGTAGAAATAGCATAGAATAGGATGAACATTAGCCTTGTCAAAGAACAGAAGCTAGGCTTCCTTTTCTGCATGTAGTTGCCTTTCTGTCCCCAGCTCCTTATTTATAGAGTATGCTACAATATCTTTATATAACAAGTAACAATACAGAGTATAGCACAGGTCTTCTTTTTATGTGCTTTGGGTCAGCACTTTTGAATTGGGGTTTGTTAAC